>CAODLS010759023.1:0-17825 GCA_948243855.1 Flueggea neowawraea
GTCACTGTGATGTGACCCGAGAGTGTGAAGAGAGTGCTACATGCAATGTGCCTGGTGGAACGTCCGAAAAAGTTTGGTGGACCGAGAGTGTGAGTAGGGTACTATGTGCATGGTATCAGGTGGAACATGCGCAGATCTTGGATCTAAAGTCTTCAGGTCTGTCTTCTGCATGCGTTGAGGAGGGTGCAACCCACGTTGAATCAGGGACTACGTGCGTAGGAGGGGATATAATGCACGTTAATGTGCCTTTTCTAGGCAGTCTTAAACGAAACACAACGTTTCGGTTTTGTGGGTCTATAAATACACCCAACTGCCTTTCTTTCCATCATAACTCACTCCCAACCACTGAAACAACTCTGCCATCATCTCTCTCCATTTCCTTTGTTTCCCTTTGCTTCCACTTGGGTTTGTAAGGTAAGAATCACTCTTTAATTCCTTCTTTTCCCATTTTGTTCAAGATTGGAGCATCTAGGGTTCTTGGGTCAAAATGAATGATTCGTCTGATTCCTGTTGTTCTATTGGAACGAAGTTTCGATAATGTTAGATTATAGACATTAGATGGTTGATTCATGAGATTTAACTCCAGATTTGAAGAGTTTCGGTGTTTGTCCGAGATGGGTCTGTTGAGTTAGGGTTTCGGGATTTTGATGATTTCTTTGCTTGATTGGGAGTTGTTTCTGATATACCTTGATGGATTAGAGTTAGAAACACTTGTTTCACATCCAGTTTTAGCAGATTTGAGGAGTTGAGTATATGGGTTAAGATTAGAACATATTTTTGTGGTTTTTGAGGAAAATATAGTTAGTTTTGATGATCTAAGTATGGATTCATGTTCTTGGGGTTGAGATCTACCACATTGGTTGTTTAGATCCAGCTTCTATAGGTAGAAATGGAAGTTGGGCGAATTGTGAAATTTTCCCATGAAGACTAGGTGAGATGTTTGTCATCTAGGAGCCAAAACATGACTTGTCATGTTTAAGTATGGAAATGGGTTTTGGGTGTCTAAGTTGCATATGCATGTACACGTGTTTTGGTATAGCCACACTACCATTGTTTCATACATGATTGTTTCTAATATGTTATTGTTTCTGGTATTTGTTTTAACTTCATGTCCCTGCCAGTGGGATCAGCCACCTGTTAGTGGTACCGGATCCTAGAGTTTGGATATTCAGGTGAGTGAATGATAACTTTAGACACACAGACTGTATCTCAAAACTGTATACGTTTTTGATGTGTCTAACACATAAATGGAACCTGACTTATCTAAGGATTGATTAATGAAATAAATGAATTATGTGAATAAATATTCACTTCTTTATTTTTGAAAAGATTTATGTATATATATATGCTTTCGACTGTTTCTTATGTTGAATGCATGCAATGTTTTTTTATATGATGGTTTCTGATTATAGGACACCTTTGCTACGAGGTTCATAGTTTTTGGTATACCAAGTTATAATATGACCCAACTATCAAGGTTGACGATAGCCATGTGGCTCGGCCCGACACATGAATTGTTATTGGATTAGTGGCAGAGTCTACAATCATTATTGAGGTGGCTGAGTGACATAGTTCATTCCCACGATTGTTACCAATCCCATAATATGTATATATTGTTTTTTACCATGATACTAGTAGTATCGTTTTTTGCCAATGCGCATGTGTTTGCGTTGGGTGTAATGGTTGCAAAAATGTATTTCTGAAACTATACTATATAAGTACTGCGTATACATATATATATATATATATATACACACACACACACACCCTATTATATATGTGCATGTAGCAGTTTTCTAAAGGTTTTCAAATAAGTCTTTGTGAGGCACATATGAGGCAATATGAAGTGTTGTCTCTCACTGGGTTTAAACCCTTTTGTTTTCTGTGTTGCCTTGTTTCCATTTTACAGGTTGATTCGACGCGGCAACCTTTTGGCATCTCCGCCCAGTGAGGCATCGATATTTTTTGTTAGTTGCCCTCTTGGCCGGGCTACATCTTCTGTTTTAGAGCTCTGTACCGAGGTGTTGTTAGGTTATAGAGTCTGCTGGTTTTGGGTTTTTGGGTATTGGATTTGCGATTTATCGCTTGTATTGATTTCTTATATTTTGAAACTCGATATATTTTATTATCATATATATATGATTCCTTCATAAACGGTTTTACGATAAAATATTTTAAATAAATCATTTGTATAGTTTTTGAATCTTTAAGGCTTGTACGAGATGGACCGGGCGACCGCAGACGGTTCGCCTCGTACACCGGTCACGATCCCGGGAATTGGTCGTGACAATAAGCACTATCTAAAATACTTGAGAGAGGTTTTAGGTGATTGTAGTGGCATTTGCACACATTTCCCATAACCCGGTACTAGCATAGCAAATAAGAGTTTTTGAATGAAATTCTTAAAGCCCTAACTCATTTAATAATTATTTTTTTGTGATGCATTATTGTTCTTGCTTTGTCAAATTGAGTTTGCTTTAGTTGTTTAGTTATTTAGCCTCTACAACCAACAAATATCATAAATTTTGTTATTTCTTTGTTTAGCTTTGATTATTTCTAGTTCCATTGTTTTCGAGGATTTGATATCTTAAGGAATACTCATTTTTTGTTAAAACTACACCAACCACCATGCACTTGCGTTGAGAGGCAATAACTATTAATGGATTTAACCATGTTGAGCATATCATATTGTGTTGTGCCAGGCTACACATTTAATAAGCAAGTCATACACATGTTAGATAATTCTAACAGATCTATTACTTGTTGTATGTGTTTGTGTTGAGTCTAATTGTATCTCTTGACAGATTGACACGACCCAAACACGACGTTAATACAAATTGCTACTATTAATTGTGATAGTTTTAACAAAGTGTTGAAGAAAACAAAAGTTCATTTTATTGTTGATTAGGTTGTAAAGTATTAAAAAAAAGTATCTTTTTATTGTAATTTTTCAAAATTTATTATTTCACGATATAAAAATATCGTAAATTATTTAATACAAAGCATGTCAACCTTAAGAAAAAAGCATGGTTTTTTAGAAGAAAAAGCGGCATAAGGTTCAACCTATTGTTTCAAAGGAACAGAACAATCAACATGAGATCTACACCTTCTATCTACTTATTTAATTTATTTTAAATAAATTACTATATGTGCTTCTATTGTCAAATCAAAAAATAAAAAATAAAAAATAAGATTAATCAAATCGGTAGTTTCTAATCAATTATATATGTGGTTTCTAGTCATAATTATTACAGTTTCTCAATTGAAGGTTCAATTACATATACATATTTTTATATTCATTTAAGGATATCCATCTGATTATCAATTTATATGTACATGCGTATGTGAAAACGTGTGCCTATTTTCCTAGAGTTTGCTATTAGGTATAACAAGGATATTATCGAAACTGATCAATTCAATAATTAAATTATTTGTTCGGTTATTTAATTTAAGACAGAAATTAAATTATAATAGATTCAATCTTTGAACAAGTTAGTCGGGGTGGGTTTATTTGTAAATCATTAGAAGCATACAACAAACATGGAGCTGCTCAACTCATAAATTGCAATATTGAAACCTCAAAATCAAACCTAAACAATACGATAAACAAAAATTTTAAGAACTTGCCAAGAGAAGCCAAAAGCTGTAGTTTTCCAGAACCATGGGGTCGACCTCTCCCTCGTTTCTCACAATGATCTGAGATAGAATTCGATGACAATAAAGACATCTCTGATGCCTTCCTTTTCATCAAACCTTGCTCAGTGTTCTCCGAGTCAGAATCTCCTGCACCATCTCCTTTCTTTGGTTGTGTGTTTATTGAGGCCCGTTGCACCGCTTGGCTCTCATGGGGCTTGTCTCTTATGGTAGGAGCAGCTAAAGCCTGGTCAACAATTGTTGTTCTTGTTTTGTTTTCCATGCATGCACATGTAAAGCCAAACAACCTATGTTTTGAGTTGTAGTCTTAATCTAAATGACTGTGAAAGGGGACAGTTTTCTTCATTTGCAAGACGGCTTTTATTGAATCTCTTCAGAATTTACAAATAAGGTATGTGTATAAAACTTGCCATAAATGAAAATCTTGGTGGTTATCCTAATTAAATCTTTTAGATTTTGTGATACTTTTTGTAAATATTTAAGAATTTTTACTTTGAATTTTGAAACACCTTCTCCCTCTCAAATATTGAATGGTATCTTCTGTTGTTGGTCTTTTTGTTTTTGTTTATAAATGTAACAACGTGTCACAAGATATTTGGATTTGATATTTCAAAAAGAGAAATAGGAACTTTTTGGTTGGCTTATTACGTCCAGAAGTCAAAGAAGCATTTAATTTTGCGTCGTCCGTTCCCTAATTATTAAATATGTGTAACCCTTTAATTATGAGGAAATTACCTAGTGAGTCCACTTTTTTATTCTATTTTCTTTCGTATCTTATAGTCTATTAAAATTTCTAAATTATTAAAGATGAGATTAAATTTCTAAGATGCCTAAATATATAGGTCTCTCTACACTCCTCCCTCTCTGTCTGTCTCTCTCTTATCTCTATTCTCTACACTCTTCCTCCTCTCCTTCATTTGTTTCTTCTCTCTTTCTTCCCTCGCACCTTTGCCCTACGATCTCTTTCTCCCATTCTTCCTCCTTCCCATACGGCACCTCGTTCGCCTCTTCTCTTCTTTCTTCTTTTATCTGGCTCGACCCTCGCCTTGTCTGCTTCTTCATTTTGTTATTTCAAATCTGACGAAGGAGAGTGTTCTTGGTGGGAAGCTATTCCCATTCCAGATCTGCGATGGTGGCGAACAAAATAAAGGAGGAGAGAGAACAGTTTGACCACAAGACACTCTGTAGTCGCCTTGGCAACCCCGACAAGAAGTACAACGAGACTCGCCATAACGTCTGTGCCATATCTCTTCTTTCGTATTCATTTGATTGATGTAATTACTGATGGAATGAAAATGGGTGTTGACTTTGACAAGTAGGGTTCGAGATGGTTGATACTATTGTTGATGTTGAGGACATTCCTTTCAGTTCTGTTTCATTTAAAGTTCTTTTTGGAAAAAAAAAAAGGTGATAATCATGCTTTCTTATATGATTGCTAATCCAATTTTGCTTCAATGTGTTTTGCAAATTGGAATTATTTGAACAATTTTTTAATAGATTAGTCGCAACCAACTCAATGATTTGTTTCATCTAGCAAGATGAGTGTCAAGTTGGTTGTGTAAAGTGAGTGTATTTGGTGAAAGGAATTGGTTCTCGTCTCATGAAGTGGCTGCTAGTGATTTTTTAGAATAGGTGTCAGAATTAACTGTCTTCAAAACTAAAGACAAGGCCTTTTGTTGCAATGGTCAATAAATAAGTTTGCACAGGTTCAAACTTTGTTCTACTTGATTTTTCCATTTTTTGAGAAATCAGTTAAAAATCAGAATTCTGATCAAAATTAATATTTTCAGATATCTTGGTGCAACAAAGATTATTTAAGAAAACTTTTCCATTTTTTCCTTGTTTATAATCTTAAAATTTTTGTTTACAAATCTAGATCTTATCAGAAATGTTCATGTAATGCTTGCCAAACGGAAAACTTTTATAAATTCAAGTGGTGAGTCTGTAAGTAAGCTTGACTTATGGAATTCTACATGCATTTACATTGTTTGGTTGTAAATGAATGTATTTATGGTGTTTACGAGTTTGTGACTGAATGTTTAAGATTTCCTATGATTTTCTTAGGTTGGGGCCATTGTCAAATTTTACAAGGTTCACCTAAAGCAAGTTTTTGGCTGGCCAGTTTTGGTTTCCATGCTGGCCGCATTGCTGATTTATAAGAAGTTTTACACAGTGGAGAGCAGAAGACCTTCGAATGACATACCAACAATAACAAGATATTAAATTGGTTTTGTAAACTTTTAGTGAGTGGTACAAAACTTTTTGTACAATTGACCAAATAAATTTAACAATATTTGTGAGATGTACTCATTTTGTACTTATTTTTTAGTGGTGAAAGTGATTAGCAAGTACTCATTTTTGTATGCATTTGTTTGTTATACACGGTGTGTTCTTATTTTGCACTCATTTGTACTCAGTTTGTTCTCATTTTATACTCGTGTTGTTCTCGTTTGGTTCTCGTTTTATATTTATTTTTTGTCATATGTACTCGATTTATTGCTGTTTTCTTCTCATTTTCATATATGGAATAATGATATTGCTTTGTTATCATTTTTGTATATGGAATAATGAGAACAGTTTGTTCTCGTTTTGCACTCATTTTCATATCTGAAATAATGAGACCAGTTTGTTTTTGTTTTGTATTCATTATATCATGTAGTCAAACCTTGTGGGGAGTGGTTAAACGTGTGGTTAACAAGCGGTCAAACCTCTGATGCGCGGTCAAAAGATGGTCAAAAGGTCAAATTTTGGCATTTTTTAAATTGAAATAAAAGAGTGAACATTTCTATAGACATTTTAAATGTCCTTGCATTTTAGAAATTTAAATTGTCTTTTTGAATTTTTCTATAATTGTCCCTTTAATTATTTATCTGATGACTCCTTAGATAAATGTTGATAAAAATGATTCAAATTGTTATGAAATATAAAATAAATAGTGTAAGAAATATAACAAAAAAAAAGTTCAAGCGTTCATGATATTTGAATAAATAGTTTAGAAATTGATGAAATACTTCTGCTAGTTCAGGGAATTGATAGTACAAAACTAAATCGTTAAAGACTTTACGGATGTAATAAGCCAAAAAGTCTAGAAATATTAAACAAACTAAATTGATGATTATTTATACAAAATACCTTTTGTTATTCATACTTAATAAAAAGGATTTAATTTAATTTATTATTTCATAAAAATTTATCATTTAAGCCATAAAAATTTAAAATTAAACGCCAGAAAAAAATTAAAAAAGTTTCACAATTATCTTGTACTAAAGATAGATATTGAGGAGCAGAGTAGGAAACTTATGTTCTTGTGACACTGGATGAAGTGGAAAAGGCTATTCAGAGTATTGATTGTAATATCCCACTCTTTCCTATAGGGTTTCTGTAGATCTTCGATTGGATCGCTAGCTTTAGGTGTTAATTTGCTTTTGGCATTTCAAGAGTGATAACTCAAGTTAGCAAAGTAAGTAACTTGAGTTGTGGGGGTCGGATAACTCGAGTTAGTGATTTATATAACTCGAGTTATATGGGGTCTAAATTATTCAAGTAAGCTATTGGATAACTCGAGTAATCCATAAACCCAGAACAATCTGGGAAGGGATAACTCGAGTAAGAGAGTATGTAACTTGAGTTAAAGCATGTTTGGACAGAAATGATATAAATACCCTCTACCGACTCATTGGACTCTATTCAACTCTCTCACTTTCAAACACTCCAAACTCATCCAGATTGCATTTTAGTTGCTTCTCCTATGTTATGCATCATCTCAGAGGTAATTTCTTCAAGTTCTCATTCTTTTGCAATATATGCATGTTAGGTTTTTGAGTGCATGTTTATAAGGTTAGATCGGTGATGCCTCTGTTGAAATGGTTGTTTGGGGTTGCTAGATCATGCATTTGAGAGTCTAAAAACACCAAGAGTTGGCCTTTAATCACCAGAATTAAGGATGATCATAAATGGGTTAGATCATTTTGATTTGGGTCCATTTTGGATAATTACGAACTGTTTGGTTGTTTGGACCTTAGTTTCATGTTCAGAAAATTGTTTGGAGTTAGTGTGGGTGATTTGTTGGAATTTTTATCGGTGAAATCAAGTTGGATCGAGCTTTGGGAATTTTGGAAAGATGAGTTACTCGAGTTGACCAAAAGGATAACTCGAGTAAGCTGAGGCTTGGATACCTCGAGTTAGGCATTCATCTAAATCGAGTAATCTGAGGCCTAGATAACTCGAGTTGAGCTTCATGCTAACTCGAGTTATTAAGGTTCCGAGGGACCAAAGATGTTATTTTTGATATTTTGCAAATTCCAAGAGTTGGGGGACTTGTTTGCACTTTCTGAGAACTTTGAGGACTAGTTTGTAAATTTACGAGGTCTCGAGTACTAAAATGTAATTTTTTAAAAGTTCAAGGACCAAATCGTAATTTTAGATGGATTTAGATGTTTGGATTATTATCGATGTATCATCGATCGAAATGGGATTTCGAGAGTTGTTTGAGCATTGAGTCTGCATTTGCATGTGCACGCATTTTGGCACAACCACAGTACCAATTTCATTCATTGTTTGTTTCTAATATATCTTGTTTCCGATATCTCTGTTTCAGCTTCGTGTCCGTGCCAACGAGTTCAACCGCCCACCAGTGGTACTTGACTACTATAGCTTGGACTACCAGTGTAATATCCCGTCATATTCCGATACAACCCTCTATAGCTTTCTGTTCCGCCTCGAATCGAGCTCGATCGATTGGAGTGTCGAATGGGTGACTTATGATGTTGTGCTATGTTACTCGAGTAAACAAATGTGTGTTACTCGAGTGATATGGACCTTAGGTTACTCGAGTAAACGGTTAAGTCTTACTCGAGTGAGATAGGACATATATTACTCAAGTGACCCATTTGGTTACTCGAGTAAGCCTTGTTTCGGGATGAACATGATGAACACCTGAGAATGTGCTACTCAAGTAATCATTTGTGTTACTCGAGTGAGTGGTGTGTCACTTGAGTGAGATGGTCTGTCACTTGAGTGAGATGTGCACCCAGTGCGTGAAACGGTGTCATTTCGGGCAGGGGTCTATACATACCCCCACCCAATGTTTTCGGTCTCATTCCATCTCCCTTCACTTAAAACAATCCTATTCCATCCAAAAGCCATTTCGGTTGGATCTCGTTCCTTCCTAGATGTCTCTTGAGGTAAGAATTCATCTCTCTACCTCTCATTCTTTCATTTTCCATCATTTTGTATGAATGTGCAATTTAGGGTTTGAATGAATGCTCCTAGGTTCAGATGTAGGTTGTTTCTGTTAGAATGGGTGCTAAGGGTTGTGATTTCGGGACTTTAGGAGTCCATTAACACATAATGTAGGCTTGGATTAACATAAATCAAACATGTTTGTAAATGGGTTTCAAACTCATTCGTTTTGGGCCGATTTAGTGTGCTTCTGAGTTGTGTTGATGATTTTGACTCTAGATTTGAGTTCAGAGGCTTGAGTCGAGTCAATGTGGGTGTTAGGTATCGATTTTCATTAGTGAAATCGAGGTTTGGTCGAGTTGGGTATGTTCTGTGCAGGGTCTTACTTGAGTAAGCAGATGGCTCACTCGAGTAAGTGATGAACACGGGTTACTCGAGTAAGCAAATATGGCTTACTCGAGTAAGCCGCTGTTGGTGTCACTCGAGTAAGCCCTTTTGGTTACTCGAGTGAGGCTTTGTTCTGAGGGACCAAATGTGTAATTTTGCACATGTTTGTACCTTTTTGTGTTGGGGGTCCATTTTGGGAATTCTAACTACCTCGAGGACTAGTTAGCAGTTCCAGAGTACTTTTAGGGCTATTTTGAACTTAGTCGAGTCTCGGGGACTTGATCATAATTTTACATTGGTCGGGGACCAAACTGTAATTTTACGTGGGCTTTAAATTTTGGGTTGCGAATGATGATTTATCATTCAGATTAGAGTTTCAGCATCTCTGAGCGTCTGCATCTGCATATCATTCATCTGGTACTGCCATAGTACCAACATCATTTTTCTGATATCCGTTATGTATGTATGTGTTCCAGCTTCCTGTTCCAGCCAGCACGACCAACAACCTACCAGTGGTGTCTGATTGGATCCTTTGCTTTGGATTCCAGGTCAATGAAATGGTATCTTCAGACACGTAGGCTGTGTATTCCTACTTATATTATTTTTGATGTGTCGGGATATGACATGAAATCGGACTAATAATTATTTGGCTAATTATTAATCGGACTTATGTGATTTGTAATAACCAACGTTTTTACTCTCTTCATACATATATTGGGATATATATGTTTTCTGAAATTGTGAGATCTGCTCTGCATTACTGCCTATTATATTATGGTAAATATATACTCTGATCTGGAAGACCTTGTTACGAGGCATCATAACCTTTGATATATCAATGCTCTTCATGGCCTGGGTAAATGGGTGACCATGTATCCGGCCAAATGCATGCACTATTCTATTCTGGTGGCGGAGTCCACGATACTATTATGTACTCTCTGTATATATGCTCTGTTCTAGTGGCAGAGTCCACAATACTATTATGTACCCTCTGTATACATACTCTATTCTAGTTTCGTACTATGAATCTGTTATATATATATATATGGACTATAATATATATATACTATGATACTGTCTGAATGCATGTTGTCTGCTCTGTATGCGAACATTTTGGTAAAATATTTTCTAGAAGCTATTACATACGTAGTGTGTATATATATTATTTTTGTATATACGTGTGCAGTATATTTTGAAACAGTTTTCAAGCCTGTCTTTGTGAGGTACGTATAAGGCAATCTGGAGTGCTATTTCCTCACTAGGCCCTGACCCCATATTATTTTTGTCTATCTTCTTTGCATGTCTGACAGATATTTTAACGCTCAGCATCTGTTCAACATCCCGTCACTAGTAAGGCATTCTTTGCTATTCAGTGAGTGCCCTTGTTCGGGCTCTACTTTTGTGTTTTGTAGTTAGAGTTCCATATTGGGTTTCTGTGGGGATACATTGCTATACTTTTGAATTTTGAATATATTATGACGGTTTCATATTTATTTTGATAGTATTATATTCATATTATTTTTCGTATATCATATTTTATTAAATAAATATTTTGATAAATGAATGTTTGGGTAGAATATCTGTATCTCTGAGGCTTATGCAAGATGGGTTGGGCTTCCACAGATAGTTCATCTTGTACTTTGGTCACCGTCCTGACTCAGCTCGTGACAATCAGGTGAGTGAATGGCATCTTCAGACACATAGGTTGTGTATCGAAACTATATTTGTTTTTGTTGTGCTTGGTTTATATTTTGTAATTGGACTAATATGAGAATTGGCCTAAATAATAAACTGGTTATGTGAATTAATGACCAGTCTTTGTTTTTGAAACTCGATATATGGTATATATATCTTCTCTCTGTTTTTAACTCTGGCTTGCATGCCTTGCTTTTGTATATATAATTATTATGATTTGTTTTGATATAGAGACGCTTAAGTTACGAGGTATGTAGCCTTTGGTATACCAATGCTCTGATGAAGCCCCGGCTATCAGGGAGTGTTGATAGCCATGATGTCCAGGCCTGACGCATGATTTGATTGGTAGCGTAGTCCACATATACTTTTGTCAAGACCCATTGCAGGGACCATGACCGGCGTACGAGGCGGACCGTCTATGGAAGCCCGACCCATCCCGCATAAGCCTTCCAGAGATTCAGAAATTCTACCCATCATTTAATTTTCGAAGCATTTATTGTAAAAATACTTTATAGATTAAAACATTTTATATATAACTCAATATATAAAAACATAAATCAAACGTATAGAAACCATATACTCTGGTAAAACCAAATACAATAAATATATCAGAGTGTACATACAACCCAACACCCTACAGTAATCTGGTACAGAGCTCTACAAAATAAAAGAAGCCCAAACAATAGGCATCACTAACCAAAAAGTCTCTTCACGGGTGTCCAATATGCGGAATGAACGCCGAAGCCAAAATTTGTGCACCTGGAAGATAGAATCATCCACAACAGAAAATAAAACGGGGGTGAATCCTAGTGAGGAATAACACTCCAGAACGCCTCATACGTGCCTCATAGAGTCTGTTTTAAAAACAGTTCACAAATACCACAAGCAGTATTCATAAGTATATATAAATATACACGCTATATAATAATAGCCTTTAGAAAATCCATTTCGAAACTATTTGCAATCACAACAAATAACATGCACCAAGGCGTATTAAAATCATTTAAGATTTTAAATAATTATTTTCATGTCAAAACATATATAGGCGATAAGGGACTAAACAGGCGTGATATTGACTCTGCCAACTATCACGAAATATATGGACCAGCCATGTCGATGGGGACTCGCCTCCACCATAACAAATCATGTGCCGGATCAGGACAACATGACTACCGACAACCTTGGTAGCTGGGTTTTATCAGACATTGGTATACCAAAGGCTACATACCTAGTAGCACAAGCGTCCTCCTATCGAAAACCAAAACGTACTGTCGTATAGTACAAAAATCATATCATGCAATTCAACATTTCAAATCATATCAACGATATATAATACATATATACCAGTTCAAATCCAAAACTGATTATTACACAAATAACCATTTTTATCTCATCCAATCCTTTAGATTAGTCATTTTTGGATACATATATCCAACACATCAAAAACAAGTAAATAAAGTTTGAGACACAACCAATGTGTCTGACGCTGCTATTCACTCACTTGGCAATATAAGCCAAAGCACCAGTCAACTCCCACTTGTCGGTGACTGATCTCGTTGGCAAGGACTGGAAGCTGTACACATAACACGTCATAAATATCACAATGCGGTACTGTGACAAATACCCAAATGCATGATATGCAAATACAAATGCAGACTCTCGAAGTCGCCCAAAATATAATTCGAAAGTGAATCTATCACTTCCAAGTCAAAATCCAAAATCTATGTAAAATTATAGTTTGGTCCCCGATCAATGTAAAATTATGTTTTAGTCCCCGAGACTCAAAATTTCATGAAACTGTTCCCAAGGTACCTTGAGATTACTGACTTGTAGTCTATAAGTCAAAATCTCCAAATCCGACTCCGAACTCTCAGAAAATGCGAATTTATCCTAGACTCGTAAAAATTACAAGTCAGTCTCTATGATCCCAAAAATCATATTTATCCTCAAAGTCTCTAAAATTCACAATTCTAACTACAATAGAAAATATTTGCAAAAATGTCCTAATGCTGCCACGTCGGGAAAATGACAATTTGGAAAAATTCGAACTAAACCCTAGCTTCTCCAAAAACACACCAAATCTCTTGATTCAAAGCTTAAATCACGTTCCTACAAGTCCTCTAACACTTATTCTAACATCCTCTAACATCAACTAACTCAGAATCATCACAAATCAGAACCTAAATGGATTTCGGCCCAATATGTGCATGCAAGAATCAAAGCTTAAAATGATGTTTAAATGGAAAAAAAGGAGTTGATCTTACCTCAGAAGTGGACTAGGGACGTTGGGGAACCAATGTGGAAAGATTCAGACGAGTTGAGAGAGTTTTGAGAGAGAAATTGAGAGAAAAATGATGGAATGACTTGTTTCGGCCCGTTTTATGCACTGCAGATCAAAGGTAACGTACGTCGTACATAGTGACAACGTACATCGTGGTGATCCATAACGTACATCGTGACCCTATAACGTACGTGGTAATACTTCCAGTAGCTATGGGTTTCGCATAAACACACCTCAACGTACGTCATAGTCAGACAATGTACGTTGGTCATCCTCGTCCTAGATAACGTACGTCTTACCTATGTAACGTACGTCATGCTGCTTTTTAGACAACGTGTGTCTTGCACAACGTGCTACGTACGTTGTTCACTCTCCCATCACATACTCGACGTCTCACATTTCCCCACATGCATCGAACTTTCCTCGAGGTTCGATGACACCTAATCCTCAACAAATATGTCCGATTATCTTCAAGGTCAAATCAGACTCTGTCGGAAATCTACAGGACTCCTAACCAAAACGGGCGGGATTTTACAACTTTGTACTTGGGTGATGGCGGAGTCCACACATGTTATATCTCTGTATCTAGTTCCCCTGTCGCCAGTATATTTTGACTCTGTTTTGATACTATAACTAGTATTACAAATATTTTCGTGTGTGCTATTTGCCTTGTTTACAAATGTTTATGAAATGTTTTCGGAAACTCTACTACATATGTAGTGTGTATATATATGTACTCTTTGTTATACCTGCGTGTGGTATTTTAAACTGTTTTCAAACAGGTCTTTATGAGGCACGTATGAGGCACTCTGGAGTGTCAGTCCTCACTGGGCCCTGACCCTCATTTGTTTTTCTTTATCTATATCTACTTTATATGCATGTTGACTTTTGACTCGGCAACCGTTTGACATCTTACTCAGTGAGGCGTTGTAAATTGGTCAGTGACGCCCTTTTGGCCAGGCTTCTTCTTTTGTTTTAGAGCTCCGCATCGAGATGCTCTTAGGTTACTAGATTTTCTTATTTTGCCTTTTGATTTCTCTGATATATTTTATATTCTTTGGATTTGATTTCACTGATATTTCATTTTGATATTTATTATATATATATACATGTATTTTACCATCAACGTTTATATGAACGTTTTTATAATTAAATGGGTAATATTTTTGATTCTCTGAGACTTGTGTGAGATGGACCGGACTTCCATAGACGGTCTGCCTTACACGCCGATTATGGTCTAGAAATGGGTTGTGACATTGATAGTAGCAAGCTCTAGTTATGGATGAATATAACAGTTTCTTTCTTTAGCAAAGTTGGGATGTGGTAGGTCATTGGTTCCGGAAGCAATTCGATAATTTTTTTCTCTACTAGGAAATTACTTATACGATTTGATTATGTTGTTTTGGTGTCCATCGTAAAGGTTTATGACCCGGCTAGTTTAAATGATTTTAGACCAATAGCCTGTTGTACCGTCCTCCAAATCAATCATTGTTTATAAAAGGGTGAGCTGCTAATAATATTTTGCTCGCTCATTAACTGTAAGGAATTACGTCCGAGACACTGGGAAACCTAACAGTTGGTTTGTGTAATGCTTAAGTTTGTTTTAGCTTTTCAAATCAATTTATCAAGTAGGTGATGAGTTATATTAAGAGTATTTTACCATTTCAGGTATTGTAAATGGGAGTTCGAATGGATTTTCCAATGGGAAAAGAGCCTTCGAGAGGGGTCTTAGGTCTCCCCTATTATCCATATTTTCCATAGAAAATCTATCCAGAAGTTTTCATCCTAAGTTTACTACTGATTTTTCCTTTAATCTGGGATGTAAAAGTATAAAGTTTAGTCATTTGTGTTCCCAGATGATTTATTTATGTTTTACAACGGCAAGAACTAGGCAGTGATGGATATTTTAGTACCCTTTGAGACTGTATCAGATCTCCAAGTTTATGAATCTAAAAGTTTGACATTCTTTAACCATGTCGCAAAGAGAGAAAAGAGGCACATAATAGAAAGGGTTCGATTCTAAAAGGGATGCTTGACTGTCAAATATTTATGGATACCACTCATCTTTACTGGATTGATATAGGAGCACTGAGAAGGTTTGATACATAAGTTGACTGTTCAAGTAATTTCTTGGATTACTATACTCTATTACTATGGCGGGAGGCATCTGTTAGAGAATTTCGTTTTTCACTGTTTTCTTGTCTATACGCGATATGTGTTCATTTCACCAGAAGAAGTAGTGCAAGATATCGATCAAACCTATAGAGATTTCCTATCCACAAATTGATAGAGAGGCAATTAAAAAAGGGTATGATAGCTTGGAGAGATGTTCGTCTCTAAAAAAAAAAAACAAGGGCCCTTGGGAGTTGAGAAGTGATGATCTTGGAACTCTACTTCCTTAAGGAAGAATTTCAAGTTTTGTTACGAACAAGACTAACTTTTTGGTCAAATGGATTAGTGAAAAAGAACACGATTACAGGGGTGTTGTCAAACTCCAAATGCCAACTCTTGGAGATGGATGCCTTTACTAAGTTTAAAGATGTGCTCAAGGGCAAGCTTTAGTACAAAATTGGAGCATAGGAGAGCTTCTCATTTTAGTTTCACTTGTGGCTGGATAATGAAGCACTAGTTGATAAAGTCCCTAAAATTCACATAAAGGATGTGGATATCTTTGCAAAGCTAAAGTAGCGGATTAATAATTTTCATTAAATAAATTTTAAAAACAAGTTTTAAATGATAATGTTTAATGGAAATTTTAATTATTTGCTGGATTTGTAATCTTTTTGTTTCTATTTGTACTCGTAATTTTAACAAATAACAACAAAATATGAAAATGTTTTTAATTTTTTGGGTTGTAGTCATTTTGTACTTTTTTTGTAAGCATTTGTTGTTGTACTCGTTTTGTACTGATTTTGTAGTTGTAATTTTACCAAATAATAAAAATATTAAAATTACTCAATTAGTACTAATTTTGTGAGAATTTCTTGGTGTTATACTCGTTTTGTACTGATAAAATTACTCAATAATAAAAAAAAAGATGGTTTTTTAATTTTTTTTGTCTTGTACTCAATTTGTACTCGTTTTGTATGCATTTGTTGGTATTGTATTCGTTTTGTACTCATTGCGTTTGGTCCAACTTTTTGACGCGTCGATACGTGGTCAAATTTTTTTTGTGTATTTTAATATATTTTGTTATATTTTATTGCAATTCTCCGTTTATCATTTTCTTCTATGTGTATGATTCTCATGCATTATTATTAGTTTACAAATAATAGTAAATAAAATTCAATACTTGTTATTTTGTTATTAATTCCTAAATGGGTAATTTTATTTATTCTTGATATTTAATCAACATATAAAATTCTAAACATTTCAACAACTAAAGACAAATCCCAATTGAAATGAAATTAGTGATCTCAAATAAAAGCATTTATTCTAACAATTTGTACTATTCGGTAAACATCACCCACGAATCAGGGTTAAAATTGGAAATATAAAACGCTAAAACAGTTTAAAATATTGAAATTGAATGAAACCCAAGTAAATCAACTAAATAAATTAAAATTATTTTGTTCATAGTACTGATTTAATATTTTTAATTTACAATTATACAAATATAGATGAAAAAGGCCAAATGTCCCTAAATTAATAATTTGCATGAAATAAATTTTAAAAACAAGTTTTAAATGATAACATTTAATGGAACTTTTAATTATTTGTTGGGTTTATAATTATTTTGTTACTATTTGTACTCATAATTTTACCAAATAACAACAAAATATAAAAATATTTTTTATTTTTTTAGGTTGTACCCATTTTCTACTTGCTTTTTGGAAGCATTTTTCTAGTATTGTACTGGTTTTAGTAGTAATTTTACCAAATAATAAAAAGCCACGACCAATTTTCGGACCATGACTGGCGTACGAGGTGAACAGTTTAAGGGAGTCCGACCCATCTCCCACAAGTATCGGAGATACAGACATTCTACCCAAATTATTCATTAATCCATATATTTATTATTAATAAAATATTTTATATTAAAAGTATGTATTTATGTAAAAATAAATATAAATTTAATAGGGTAATATCGAGTAAGTGTAAAATCAATATCCAAAATACAAAATGTAGCTCAGTAACCCAACAACAACCCGATATGGAGCTCTAATAACAAAAACAAAGGTAGAGCCTAGATGAGAGACACTCACTACTATCAAAAATGTCTCACTGGGATCGAGGTGTCGGACAGTTACTGAGCGTCAAAAAGATCACCTGAAAAATAGGTTTAAAGAAAGACAAAAGAATAAAAGGGGTAAGAATCCCTAGCGAGGAAAAGACACTCTATACCGGCTCTAGGCCTCACATAAACCGTTTTGAAAACAGTTTAAAAATATACCGCATATGTATACACAAAGATATCATATAGTATACACGCTACATACGTAATAGCTTTTAGAAAATCGTTCCACCAAAACGTTCGCATCCAGGGCATATAACATTCAGTCAGACAGTATCAAAAGCATATTTCTATCTATCAGAGTCAGAATATGGGACTAGAACAGATAGAATAATAATGTGGACTCTGCCACCAGATGAAATAGATCATTTATCTGGCCGGATACACGATCAC
>CAODLS010759044.1:0-12706 GCA_948243855.1 Flueggea neowawraea
GTAGAAAGGAGAAACGTGTAAGTGGGCCGGCGGTTATTTTAATGGGCCGGACTCTTTTAGCTTGGGTCCCGCCATTACCGGTTTCCTCTCTCTCTCATTTTTTTTCTTCAAGAACCAATTAATATGTACTCTAGTTTGTCATCTAATTAGGGAATGGGTGTGATGTTTTGGATTTCTCCTTACTTAAACAAAGTCAAGTTCGAATCCTCATTATGTATGCCGTTATTTAAAATATAGAGTCAAAGTTTTATCTCTCAAAATAATCATTCTGACTTGAACAAGAATTAGTCTGGGCGTGGTCAATGGTTTAAAGGCTCAAACAAAAATTAATCTAGGTAAGGTCAATGGTTAAAAGTGTCGCTCACAGTTGTGGTCTGTCCAACATACCGCATGGTTTGAACCAAAAAAAAAAGGGAATTTAGTTTCTTATATTATTAATATGTTTTTATGATTATATTATTGATATGTTCTTATAACATTTTCTAAACATGTTTAATATCATTGATTCATCATTTTGTTCTTCTATCACTTAGCAGCTAAACAAAATTTAACTTAAAGTTGATATTGCTAGATGTTGTAAAGTATTTTTTACACTATGATTTATCTAGAAAGAAAATATGAAGTTAGAGTTGAAAAAATCATTTTAAATTATTTCTTTAACTTTATTATTCTTATCCATAATTGTTTAAATTACTTATTGTGTAAAATTTAACGTATAACAAATAACATACAGTAGGACACAAAATGCACATGTACGAGTGCTTTCCACTAGACTATCCCACTTGAGTCTCGAAACTCAAATTCCACTACCATAGTCATCTGGATTTCTTTTTCTATTTTCATTTGTATAATTGTTCAAATTGAGGAAAAAATAATTATTTACATTTGATCAAGTCATAAACCTGACGCTTGTAACTCAAACCATAACGCATTTCATTGAACAATCCATAGCAGCGCCACAGCGAAGTTTGAGAATTTTGACGTGCAAGGTTGGAAGAAAAGTCCAGTGATGATACGTTCCATTTCGACAAAAAAAAAAAGAGAGAGAATCTCGACCAAACTCTTATACAGGTGAAAAAATGCCACGAAATTGTGCAGCAGTTCTACATTGAACGTGTTTCTTGTCAAAACATGCTTTGCTTGATTCTTCACCAATATTTAGGCAGAGGCTTTTGACGAGCCGCCAAATTCTTCCAAGAGACGCTGAATAATCTTTCTTGATGTAGGTTTGTCAATCTCAAATACCCTCATCTCATCTCCAAGACCTGCATAATCACCAAATGAAACTTGTTTCCAATGCTTAATTATAAAAAACAAAGTGGATATGCAGGAGGAGGCAAAGAAAAATAAAAAGTGATTTGCCGAGAATCACAACTTACCGGGCTGGTGAAGAACTTTAAGTGGGAGTTCTGAGGACTTTGAATTAAGAAAAATAAGTAGATTCTTCATTAGCTCCACGAATTCGGCAGTAACCAGGATCTCTCTCTAAATTACAACGAGTATAAGCAAATGACATGAAACAAATATGCTAACAGCTGGTTTTAAACAAAGATTGGAACTTTTGCAGACCTTGAAGCTCTTCTGGGAATCATAATAGCCAGACACAACCATTAGAGGCCCAAGTTTCTCCAACTCTGAAATTGAGCAGCACAGCACCAAAACACACACTGTTAGAACCATAAATTCAAAACCAAACTTGTTTTCCAGAAACATTTATAAATTTGACAAGCAAGCCAATGAAAGTGGACAGCTTATCAATGTTGGCACGCATGCCCTCATAAATATTCCTTAAAGAAAGTTACAAACTACATAGAAATGTGTTGCAGCAGAATTTTGTCTATGCTGTTGTTACACCTCGTTGAAAGAGAAAGTAAAATACAAGTAGCAAAATAATGAGAAGATGTCAGAGACAATGAAGCAGCCTTCATTGGCAAAAATGAAACGTGAGACTCACTAAAAAGAGGATTGTAAGCAATTGCACAGAAGTTTGCACTTTTGTTACAGAAACCAGTGGACTTGAAGCCTAAAGGCTAAAGTAATTAATAAATCTTTGTTCCTTTTGTCGAAAACATTTTTTGATAGTTACATAGTCCTACTTATAACATGATAAAAAAAAGTACTACTTATAAGGCTACTAATCCTCCAAATATATTCACAAGATTAATTATGAAACTTAACAAGGACTCCAATACTTACGCTGGAAATATCTAATTTCCTCAACTGCAGTACAACGTTGAACTGATAACATCTCCTTTACCTGGCAAACCAACATTCTCCATTATAGAAATGAAGTAAGTTGCAAACTGTACATCAGCACTGCTACATCAAGGAAAATTATCGCACATATAATTGCAAGTACACAATAAAATTGGAGATCAGTGCAAGTCCGGACCTACTCTTGCCCACTTTTTGAAATCCCTTCGCAGTATATCATTACTTTCAGGGTAGAGACATCATAAATTTTGTGCCTCACTGCAAAATCATTTACTTCAAAATTAATACTGCAAGTTTAATAGAAGAGCAGCAAGAGCATGTACCTAAAAAAAGGAGAAAGCAGCAAGCTTTCAATCACACATAAAAATTGAGGATAAAGAATTGCATACGCATCTGGTAAAGACCGTTGCAACCATAGCGACCAGCACCATTGATCAACAGAGTTGCAATGTACTTGTCTTTGCTGGTACAAAGTGGGCTAGAAAGGTTTCCAGTATCCAAGAGGATGCCAGCTAACTGCATGCACGTAAAAACACCAGGTGGACTTGAAAGGAATGGACAATATTTATACAACATTTTCATGCATACATGTTATTGTCTGTCATTCATTTATTCACAGGGGATAATGTTTAATTAGTTAAGATAATCTTGAAAATTTTTTCTCTAAAAAAAGTAACTGAAGAATGAAATGACATTTGGAAACTGTCAGGGTTTAGATAAACAAGTACCCGCAGCTTACTGAATACTTGTGTTGTCAAAATCTCAGGGGAAATCAGTGCAAACTTTTCAGCAGCAAGGGTAGAGCATGAGGCATCCTGTACATCCAATAAGCTAAATCATATGCTTCTTCATAACAATAACTGCACAACTTAATTAAAGAGGAGAAACAGCTAAAAGAGGGCAAAAGATTAAGTTGCTTAGAATTTTATTCATTGGAGATGTTTGTTTCTGCTTTTCATATAACATCCGTCACCAACTTGCAAAACTGGTATATAACACTTTACTTTTGATCTCAAACTACAAAATAACACTTTAATTTTGATCTCAAACTACAAAATACTAAAGTATATAGCTCAATACAAAGGCATAGTTTCAGGATCATGCCTGTGCGACCGTAATGGTCTCAACCCAAGGATAAGCAGATTCGCCCTGTTAAACAGATATAAAAAGCTAAGTTATCTTATAAGAAGATGATACTTGGTAAATAACTGGCATCAGGAGTAACAATAAAAACCCAACAAAAAAGATGTACCTTTCTGCAATTAAATATTTCAACCACAGCTTCCTTTAACGCCTATGGAGGAAAGAATGGAAATAATAAACATGCATGAAGAATTTCAATATTACAATGAAAAAAATATCATTTCCTTCAATGAGCTAGTATCTCTTGTTTGC
The DNA here is from genome assembly GCA_948243855.1 of Flueggea neowawraea. Lineage (NCBI taxonomy): Eukaryota > Viridiplantae > Streptophyta > Magnoliopsida > Malpighiales > Phyllanthaceae > Flueggea > Flueggea neowawraea. Next base: position 3,610 of record CAODLS010759044.1, read on the forward strand.
TTGGAAGCTTGTGGCCATTCAACAAAACTAGCTTGAGACTTCCAAACAGGTCATAATATGACAGATCAATCTGCTCAACAGGTCACATTTCAGAATTTAAAAAATTTCACTTCAGAGGCTGCCTAAATTCTATCTCAATACACAATAGTTTGAGAACTTCAGGAAACAAAAGACACTAGTAAATCGCAAAAATCACATTTCTAAAATTCAACAGCATTGGTTACCCTGTGTCAATTCACACTAACAACATTTTTAATTAAATTAACGTCTGCAAGACGAATAAGTACCAGTCAGAAGATCATACCTCATCTACAAAGATCAAAGATGAATCGTCAATTTGACATGAATCCAACAACCATTTTAGCTCAGCACGAGAGCTAAATTCGGTCCTTTTCATATTGATAACAGGTACAGTACAGAGCTGATCATTTTCCAGCGTTTCATTCAGATATAAAGCATACATTATCGTTGAAGCGACTGATCCAATGTCTGCAATTAATCAATCACAGCAACAACCCAATAAAGCATCCACATTGTTAGTTTTTTTGATAAGTAGCATCCACAATATTGGTTAATTAAATAGTGCACCAAAATGACTAAAATTAAAAAAAAAAAGTTTAGAACTTTACCAGCATCTTTCCCAATAACAACATGCAAGAACTTTCCAGGAAGCCCAGCATTGACATCATCCCTTCTAGCCTTCAAATACAAATTCAGTCTCTCAATACTTTCACACGACTCCACAATCTCAACAAGTGGCAAAAACCCATTATAGAATGAAGCAGCAGATTGAGGGAGCGGTGGAATCTCGGGCAAATTTGACGACTTTCTTATACAAACTCTATATGTCTTTTCAAAAACAGGTCTTTCTTGAACAGGAACAATCTGGAAGTACTCTTCAGGACTTCCCAGTGCCTTAAGACTTGACAATTTGTTATCTTCATTGCTTAAGTCGTCACTATCATCATCATCATCATCAAATGTCAGTTCTGGTTGTTGTAAGTTTGCAAAGTCAAAGGAAGCTTTTTTGGCGATCTTTGGTTTGTCAATAGTGTCTAAGCCACTGAAATTGATGTCTATGGACTTGTCGGATATGTCTGAAACGAGGTTTCCTTGGTATCCAATGTCTGATACTGATCGAGAAATGCTGTGAGTTCTGATGTCACTTTCCAAGTCAAAGGTGGGAACTTTCCAATCATTTGAAGCATCATCGCGTCTTAATAGACCAGCGAAAAATGGATCCTCTCGTGTACGGATGTATGATTCCTGCAAACCAGGCAAAAACGATGAGAAATAACTGGCAAGACTCGAGATCTATAGCATATCTCAACGACGGCCCGGTTTTATGGTTGACATAAAATGAGCGGTCGTTTATAAGGTTAGAAATGGCGTCTGTCGTCCGCATAATGTTAAGAAGATATTGTCTAATATCATTATACGCGGCAGTTTACAATTTATCCGTCAGGCTCGAAAAAACCAACTATAAAACAACCCAAAACCAATTGAAAAACAACTAAAAAATACTCAATTTGTACTATGAAAAAAAATTGGATAATCTTTTTGTTATTTTTCGGTGGTTGTATGGTTTTTTTTTCCTGATTTGAGCCTGACATATAAAATGTAGAATGCTGCGTATAAGATGTAAAAACCTGGAATTATTGTGAAAACTACAATTTCTTGGCAACAAATATAATTTTTAATTCTAAAATGGCATAGGCCATAATTTCCTCTTAACGGAGTCGGAGCCATTGACAATGCAATACAGGTCGTCCTCAAAAGCGATCTGTCGCAGACCATGAAATGCATACAAATAACATGGGCACATGGCTGGTCTTTCAAACCACTAAACTATGCCCTCCACTCCTCCATGAAGACAATCTCGATAATAAATAATTTGGACATAAATGAATAATGAAAAAAGAACTGAACTACGAAGAAACAAGAAACAGCAGAGCCCAAGAGGGGGAAAAAAAGGAACAAGATTACCTGGGACATGAGTTTGGAAGGTCTCGACATAATGTTGGAAGCGAAAATGAGATTGAGGAGAAGGCAGAGCTGTTAGTGATGTTGATCATCAATATGGTTTCTATAAAATCAATGAAATTTTGAGGGGACGATCGAAACGACAAGACGGCAGATCCCATGGCATAGAAAATAGCGACGATGAGAAGACGACACTGTCAATATCTTGCAAAGTCCGTCACTAATTTGATAGTCGAAAATTCTGAGCAACATGATACGATCATGCAATTTGCTTGTTCCACAAATATTGCAAAAATACGAGTCTAATGTATCTTTTTTTTTTACAGCATCTTGATCTTCTACCTCGCCTATAGCTAGATTTTTGTATTACTATTTCATCAACATGGTTTGTTCTTTTTCTTCTCTCCTCTTTCATTTGTTGCATGCTTTTTGTTTATTATTTTGATTTTTTAATTTACTTCTTGTTTGGACTTCGAATTCGGATAAAAACTCCCTCCGAAGAGGGATGATAAACGTGAAATGTGGTCATAAAGAACTTGAATTACAATGGATGTGTTCTACCCGAAATCATAATTTTTTTTTTGTGATAGAAGGTTATAGGAGTTATTGCAACTTTTATTATTTGGTAGTAGAAAATATGAGGCAACAAACGTTATAGTACTTTGCTAATCATATCATATCATATATACTATAGTATTTTGAACAAAAAGTAAGATGAAGAGACACTCTCTAGGATTTCTCTATTTATTTTTTGAATTTTGTGGTAATTTATAATTTTTAAATATTTTTTTAGATGATTAATTTAATTAATCTGTAGTGAACACATTGAATGTGCTTTTATTATGTATAAATTTATTAATTAATTAAGGTGAGTTAAGTTCATTTAATAATCTATTATTAAAACTTAGTTTAAATATTAATGAGAGAACTTCAAGAGATATATTATTAGTTTTAATTGTATATTTAATTTTTAAACAAATTTATAGTTTTTAATAATAATTTAAATAATATATTTTTAAGTAATTAAAATAAACAATTTACAATTTAAAATAAAATTACAGCCACTTGCGATTGTTACTACTATTATTAGATAAATTTTGATTCGTATAAGTTAATTTTTATAAATTCATTATACAAAAAATATTAAAAACCATACTATTTTTTCCATCTAAATTATTTTGTTGGATAGAAAAAAAATAAAATGCTTCCAATTTTTTTTATTATAAATTATATAAAATAAAAATTTAAATACACAAATACAGAAAATTGCTCTTTGGTATAACATAAGATCAATTGATTTAATTGACGTACTTAATATGTATACCAGACAAAATATCGCACATCAAAACTGTCAATCATAATTGTTCTACAATTTTTATATTTTAACAATTAAATTTTATAATCATATATATAATAATCTAGCTCAAGTAGAAAAATAGTCTTTCAATGACTAGAAAATATATAATAATTAATAAAAGTAATGACAATAATCAATGCAATTATCATATTTTAAGATATAAACGTTTCATATTTTTGTCCTTTGGCTTAAAATGTTTAGTGCCCAATTCTTTATTCGATCAAATAATTTTATTTGATCAAATAGCATTATTTCCTACGCACAAACCAAATACTCCTTTGAATTTTCTAAATTTAACGTAATCATCAAGAACTGCAACTTAATAATACAGATTTTTCTTCCTTTAATAAATGAAATTGGATTTAATTTTTACATATGCAAAAGTTCTAAATATTGGTAGTAAAATTTTTATCATTTGAAAATATTTCATTTAAATTTTTAAGATATTGAAAATGTCGAACACTTAGAGGTATCTCACAATATTTTTTTAAATTTTTTTTGTAATATTTGAAAGTGATACTTTGAAATGTATCGAAATTTAAGATTAATCATCATATTATATACAATATATGAATTCAATCAAGAAAGAAGATCAAAAGACACTCTAAAATTTCTCCATTAATTGTTTTAAATTTTATAATAATTTATAAATTTTAAAATAATTTTTTATATAATTAATTTAATTAATATTTACTAAACACATTAAATGTACTTTTATTATGTGATTAAGGTGAGGTAAATTCATTTAATATTCAAGAGACATATTAGTTTTAATTTTAAATTTAAATTATAATTTTGTAAAAATTTATAGTTTAAATAATATTTTAAATAAAATAAATAAGATATTTTTAAATTCATCATAAGAAATAATTCATAATTAAATATAAAATTATAAGCCACTATCGATTGTTACTATCATTATTAGATAAATTTTAGTCTGTATAAGTTATTTTATATAGATGCATTCTACAACAAAAAAATATTAAAAAATCATACTATTTTTTCGTCTAAACTATTTTGTTGAATAGAAAAAAAAGTAATGCTTCAAAAAAATTTACTCATTATCAATTATATAAAATAAAAATTTAAATACACAAATACGAAAAAATATTCTTCAATCTAAATTAAGATCAATTGATTGAATTGACATAACAAAAAAATATTTAATAAAATTATAATATACTTAATGTGTATATTGAACAAAAGGTGACACATGAAAACTAACAAACATAATTGTTTTATAATTCTTATATCTTAACAATTAAATTTTTTAATTACAAGTATTATTTATGTTATATGATTTAAATTTAATTAAATTTTAAATTATTTTTGTTAATCATAAAATAAATAAAATAAAACACTATGCTCGTGCACCGTACGGGCTTCTAAACTAGTTGCTATATATATGGTACTAAATTTTGATTATCCAACTAACAAGTTAGCATGTGAGTTTGAGTTATGTAATTTAATATAATATTATCTTTTTTGACAAAATCAGTCCTAGTAAGTAATTGACTACGCATCTCATTAATTTTACTGTAATAATACAATATATAGTATTTTTTAAAACGTAAAAATCCTTTTTTTTTATAATCAAAGTTGAAATATCATTAATTGAGAGAATCAGCCATCAAAGCTGTAAGAACAAAATGGGCAGGATTACATCCCCACGAATTCATGCCTGACAGAGAATCTGATGCCGAACAAGGAGACAGGCAACGAGATTCGCAGCCCATCAAATAAAATTAATTCTAACATCGAAAAATTCAGCTAAAAGAAGTTTACAATCTGAAAAATGAGATCAACAAGAGTGATGCCTAGCGAGATACTGTAGACAGTGTTAACCGCTAACATTGAGTCTATCTGTATGATCACATGATCCAAATGCTTTCCTTGAAGCCATGATAATACCTCTCTGATTCCATAAGCTTCGGCAGCAGTAGGAGTCAGCAATCCAGTCATCGACAATGCACAACAATCCACAACTTGGCCACTTGAATCTCGAACCACAAAACCCAGTCCAGACCGATGTTAATCTCTAAAAATGGCAGCATCAACGCTCACTTTCAGGTAGCCTGGAGTGGAGCATGTGCAGTCCACAAAATTTAGGATTACATATCCTAAATTTTGAATTTCCGATTTCAAATGCATGTATGCTTGTATTTTACGCTTTGATTATGATGGTTATTATTATTATGAATTAATATTGTTATATAATCTTGTTCTGCAAAGGGTACTGATTTGAAAATTAAATGGCCAAATATTTATTATCAATAGATTAAATAGCAAATAGCATAGTGCACTGATGGAACTTATAAAAAAAAAAGTGTAGTGGTGGAGTTTTGCTTGTAGCATATTAGAGCATCTCCAATGATACTCTTTATTTTAAAAGGTATTTTTTACATATATAAAGAGCATCTTAAATTTTAAAGAGTGAAAATAAAAATAACCTCTAATGTTACTCTTTAAATTTTTATGTTTTATTTATGAAGTAGATTAAAAATTATATATAAATATAGAATTGGCCAATAGAAAGTGTCAAATTATATTTAAACTTGAGTGACATTAATAATAAAGAGAATAGAGAGTGAAACTTGACTCTTTAAAAGTAGCTAGTGATACTTACTATCTACTTTATATTTAAAATATAAAGAGCCTATTGGAGCATTATTTTTTAAGATTAATCTTTATTTTTAAAGAATTTGGATTTTTAAAGAGAGCATTAGAGATGTTCTTAGAAAAACAGACATGCTTGTTATGCTTAACTTAATTTATCACAAAGAAATATTTTCGATATTAATAAATTTGGTAAATTATATCATAAAAAACAAAGAAAATAACATATATTTGTATAATTACAATATGTACTACACACTATCAATAGATACTACAAAAATATAGTCGGATGTGTGTTATTGACTTGAGATCTCAGATTTAATCTCTTATAATCAAAACAGATACTACGAAAATAGTCTTGGCTAGGGGTGTATGCGGTTCAGTTTGATCGATTGTCAAACCTCCCGTTGAACCGTAAATTCGATTAGAACCGCCAAAACTTAACCTATGTGCTGGCAGTTAGGTTCAATCAGTTCTTGTGATTGAAGACAACTTTGAATTACAAACAAGAATGATATGAAAGTATGGGAGAACGAAATCAAAAATTATTTCAAACCAAGTCAAAATAAATGCAACAAATGATAGAATGAGTGAGACGAGAGTATTCGAGAGGGAAAAAGAAGAAGAAGACTAGATTGCTTGTTGTTGCACATCAGTGAGTTGAGACTTGAGAAACAGCTTCACAATAGAGAGAAAATACATGACGGCGCCTTGTGTCTTCAATTTTAGGATTTCTAGTATGGAAGGAAGAGAATGATAAGAGTTAAAAGTAAAGAGTTTTTTTAGGTTGTGCAGCCGAGCTTTGGTTCAATGGGTTCAATTATACATATACATGAACTCTTTCTTTTTTCTCTGTGTTCGAATTTGGACTTGGGTTGAATATTGTAGAACTGCAAATTTACGAATTTAATAAATTATCATCCACAATCATCCTAAATTTGTGAAATAACCACAAATTGTGGTTTAGTTGACAATAAATTGGACGATTTTGGCGGTTTAGCGACTAAACTTTACACCCCTAATCTTTGCCCCCTCAATATAACTACTTTTTGAAAAGTTTGCAAAAGTTGTTGGCTACGTCAAAATCATTTTACGAAGTTTTTAACATTGTCGAGGTCTATATCATCAAAACTTTTTTTACAATAGATTTAAAAAAATATATATATATTAATTCCATATCTCAAAAGGTTTTTTTGTATAATCTCGCCAAGCTCCATTGAAGGAATAAATAAGTTCTTAACAATTGATTAATAATCACTGTGCCATTTCTATATGTGAGGTGTCAGGTAGAGGATAGAGAGAGATCAAGTGAAAGTAGTTAATTAACAATTTGTCTATTAATGGCGGTGACCTAGAAAACCAAGTAACAATCATGATGATGAAGTGTTCTGTACTCATCTACAATGGATTAGAAAGTTTTTACGTCTTGTTAAGCTTTTCATTCACTCTGACTTGATCATCTTTTTTCCGAACGATATGATGTTGTCCAAAGAATGGTTGTGTTGCTGTTACTATTTATTCATAATATCGTATTGTGCTACGAACAAATGATGATGTTCTTCTCTTTTGAATTTTCACTCCGTCTAAATCATTGACTAAAATTGAAAAAAGTGATAGTTAATTTGAATATATGCATCTTTTTGACCAAAGTTTTAATGAAATGTCACCTTTTGGCATCAATTCATTGTTTACCACTTCTCAGTCAAACTCTCGATCCTCGCTTTATTATGCATGTTTAGATTGCACTGTGCTTTCAGATTTTCTTCTTTTTAATATGTGCACAATCTCTAAATCTGGAAAAGTCGTGTTTGCCTGGCTAACTGTTTTGCTCAATGAACAGGAATATCTTTTTTCCTTCTGATATATGTTGCCACCTACCTCGAATTAATAGATTTTTATGTTCTTTTTCTTACCTTCTTAGATTATAAGTTCATTCACATTATGTTATCGTTAGAATAATTGTTTTTTTATAACGCTAACTTTATTTAGACTTAGACACCAAATTAGTCCCAGCTAGAAGTGGAAGATTCAGGTATATTCGACGGTACATGCATGTTCATATCATGCAGATCGTCTAGAAACTGTGGGCAATTGAAAGTGTGCATGTAGCCATCAAAAGTCGAGATGGAATGTGCTAATTGCTTGAATAGTCGATATCAGAATGCACCTAAAAAAAATAAGTTAATTATGTAACATTAAACTAATTTGAGTGGTTCCAACAAAAATATATATATATTTGAACATGTGATCAGCAAATTTAATTGTTAATTGAGAGAGCAACGTCCTATTGGAGGCGCTCGTTTATTGGCACTGAATTTAAAATCGTATATACACACTTGTAAAAAATATTAATATCTTTGATTTTTTTAGTATGTAATATATTAAATCGTATCTACTCTATACTATATATTAATATAATATAGAGTATAATATAAAACTATAATATGTTTAGTATTTTTTTAAATGTCATGTCAATCTTTTTTTATGATTCGAAAATATGATATTTGCTATATGCTAAAAAGCCAAAAATCTAATATTTTAATAACGAGTATTGGTATGTTAGCAGATTTATGCATATTCTATTTTAGAAAAAAAATTATATAATCAACTTTTAAATTTTATTTTCCAATTTACCATAAACAAACACCCAACACATAACCAACTTTCTAATGGTTGAAGCTAACACTCTTTTCTACAAATAAATAGCAGCATTGTTGAGAATGAACATAATTTGTCCTCATAATATTGTTCTTCAAGAACACAGAAGAAATGTAGAGAAGCACAAACAATATGCATCATTAACAAAGATGCCTATGTTTCCAAAAGTATTAGTAACTAGGTTATGTCAGGAAATTAGACGTTAGAAGTAAATGCGAAATAACAAAGAGCATTCACACAAGAACACAAGATTTATGTGGTTCGATCAATTCGATCTACGTCCACGGACAGAGCACAAGTAATTCTACTATTCAGAGTCAAAAACAAGCACAACAGTTTACAACGGCGTTCAAAAGTTTATCCAAGACGTTCCCAAACCCCCTTTTATAGTTTATAAGTAATACAAGCCTAAATAGGAGGAGAAAACCCTAAAACCAACCCTAAACCCGTCCTAACACGTTCAGGTATGAAGACACGAGCATA
>CAODLS010759122.1:0-15709 GCA_948243855.1 Flueggea neowawraea
TTTGTTCGTTGACTTTTGATGCTCAGTGAGGGATTTTGATGTTGCGGTCAATGCCCTTTTGACCGGGCCCATTTGTCTGATTTGTTAGATGCTCCACACACCGGATTTCTGTGGGTCTTGTTTAGGTTTTTGATATTTCAAATGTTTTCATTTGAAATTAATATCCGCACTATATGTTATGTATGATTTGTTTTTAATAAACAAAGTTTATATTTTTAATTGCTATTCATATTTATTTAAATATGATGTTTGGGTATAAGTTCTGTACTTTGAGGCTTGTGCGGGATGAGCCGGGCTCCCATAGAAGGTTCATTTCGTACGCCGGTCACGGCCCCGGGAATGGGTCGTGACAATATTAGTCCAAAAATAGATATTTTAGATTATAATTTAATTGATTTTAAATAATTATATCAAGAGATAAACTTTTTTTAAATCAATTCGGAGACAAAATTAATTTTATTTAAAATAAGATAAAATAAAATCTGTAAAATAAATAAAAAACCGAAATAAAAAAAGATAAATTTGAAAATAAGATAAAGATTTTTTAAAACAAATAAAATTTAGATTTTTTATTAAGATAATTAAAAAGTCCATAAATTTGTAATTATCAAAAACAAATAAGGGTATATTAGTCAAAAAAATTTACCTCCATTCTCACTTTTATAAGTGTTATGATCACGTATATAAAACTAAAACAAAAATCGAAATCAATTAAAAAAATAGCACATAATAAATATCTTTAAAGAAGTTACAATAAAAATGAGAATCCAAACAAAATATAAACAACATATATATGGATCATATTCGTCTGAATAAAAGATAACAACATATGTGCATGTGTCATTTAAAGTTGAAGGACTTAAGAGCATGATGTTCGCGTTGCATGCACACGTGGATGGTGCTCTCTCAAGTGAAACACATTAACAAATGGGGTCCACTGAAAAAGTAAACCACATATGTTTAAAATAATTTTTTCTATTTTGTTTGTTTTAATTTTTTTTTCTTTCATTTTTCTTTTGATTTCCACATTTCAACAGTTGTGTTTTCCATCCTTTTGGTATTTTCATTTTTTATTTAAAATAAGTTTTTTTATCAATGTAATTTCTTAAGTTGAGTGATTTATTTTTTAATGCTAATTTTGGGTTATTTATGTAATTTTCTATCATGCATAATTTATTTTTATTTGGTTAATTTCAAATCTCTTCCCATTGATAAATATATTTTTTCAATTTGAATATTTTTCTGATCTACCATTTTATTTTTTAAAATTATTATTTTTAAAAATTCAATTAAATAATTTATTTAATAAATATATTTGTCACTATTTATGTGAAATAAATATTAACTCAAAAAAATATTTATGTGAAATAAATATAGTTGTTACTATTTATATATTGTAAATAAATTAAATGATGAGTGAAGTGATTGCGAGTCTCATAATAGATTATAATGAGAATTTAAATATTAGAGAAATATAGTATAATGAGTGAGAGATTAATGAATTGCTGATATAGTAGCCTATGAAACCCTGAATAAGTTGTATGCATTAGAGATGTCCTAATGCTCAAAATATTGAAACTTAGAGAACCGTGCATATGTAAATATGAAAAAATGACCTGTAATTTATATCCTGAGCCCGTGCAGTTCAATTTTTTTATTTTTTTTGTTGGTTGAGCATGTAATTCCCACTAAGTAAAATAATTAATCTATTAAACGGCCAGATTAATAAGTTTGTAGTCACCTACAATGTTAAGCGTCGAAAATTCAATCTTTAGAAGAAATCAATCCAATCTATCCTTCGATCCAAGAGAAATCATGTTGTTTATCTTACTTTAGGGAATTTGGGAAAGTTCCACTATACCCTTATATAAAACACTGAATAACAAAATCCTTCTCTCATTCCCTTCATTAGTTTGTCTCAATCATATTCTCTTTCTATTTTTTTCTCCCTCTCTTTCTCTCCATTCTCTCTCTCTAATCCTAGCCAAACCCACCTCCTTTCACATCACCATAATGCCTTCTTCCTCAAGTTGACAAAACTTCTCAAAATCAAACCTAAAGCCAAGAAACCTAATTCTTCTTCTTCTCCGACCTTGACCCCATCTTGTTCAAGCTCTTTTCCTCCATCTTCAGATCCAACCCCATCTTTATGTTAGCTCCAATTCAACTAGGAAAATCCCACTTCCATCTCTTTTATATCCTTATATCAACCCTAGAAAGTCAATAACAACCACCATCACTTCCTTCCACAAATGCATTATAAGGAAACAATTTTTTTTGTCTTTCTTTCAACACCACATATGTCTTCGACCATTCTCACTCTTCCATACTCAGTCTTTCACTCTTTGATCTATAGGGCTCAATTAAAATTGTGTTAGGGTTCCATCTTGAGAAAGTGATTTGCGGGTTTTCTCAATTCCACACAATCAAATATGGTTTCAATGAAATCCATTCGATTTTGTTAAAAGCAACCGACGGAGATTAGAGAAATTGATGGGAAGAGAGAGAAAGAGGAATTTGGGACTTCTAATAGATGAGCTCAGTTGAGAAAACCCAAATTTTCAGAACTGGTTGTCTTCTTTACTAATGTAATATTTCAGTTGAGAAAATCTGAGTTGTATTTTTTATTTTCAGGTGGTAATCTTTTTGCATGGTACGAGTCTTCTGGGTTTTGTTTCAAAGATAAGAGTTGTTAAAGAGAGAGAGAGAGAGAGATGAAGAAGATCCATAAGAAAGAAGTTAGATTGGATGAAGAAGAAGAGGTATAATTGTCATTAAAGATAAACTTTTGTGGGATCTACATGCCATATCAAATATGAGATGGCATGTTAGTGTGAACTGACAGATTTGAAAGGGACCTCATAAGAACCTTTTGAAAACTCAAGGATGTAATGAGAGAATATGCCAAACCTAAAAGGCACTAATATAATTCCCCTTTCTTCTTCTTCTTCTTCTTCTTCTTCTTCTTCTTCTTCTTCTTCTTCTTCTTTTTGAACATGACCTAATTTCTTCTAGATTGAAAGTTAGAAACATGTTAAACTAGAAAAAGGTTAAACCCGTCAATATGTTTATGAGATGAATATGTTTAAGTTTGGTTGGTGTGTCATTAATGTGTCGACACACATTTATGACACGAACCCATTTTGCCAAACTCAAATACTCCTAAAAGAGTGTCGTGTCGTGTCTTGTTGTGTAAAAAATTACCGCCCCTAGTTTATTCCTTCTTGTTTTGATGCACTTTTTGAGCAACTAATCGTATGTACAATTTATTTTATGAAAGAAGTTTATGTAAATGGTCCTAGAAAATTTAAGAAGAGCAAATCTTACAAAAACGTGTTAATTTTACCCACGGTAACAGAACTTTGTTGATTTGTTCAACCCGGTCACAAAAATGAAATTTTGTTCAAAATGGTCATTGAACTTTCTTGATTTGTTCAAAAAGGTCACTTTGGCCGTTTCTAATGAAATCCGGTGACGAAAATAAAAATGGGGTACACACGTGTTTTTTTAAACTTGCCGTATGCCACGTAAACAATTCTAAACACATTAATCTCTTAAGATCAAAAACTTAAAAAACGACTTACAAATAAAAGCATATAACATTTACTTCACTATTTGAAAAGTAAAATTACGTAAATCAATTATATATTAACAAATTATATATTAGAAAATAAAAAAATTATCTTTTTTATATTATAATATATATAAAATATTAATGAATGTTCAATGGAGATATTTGTTTTTTAATATTTTTATTCATCATATATGTTTATGAATATTGTAGCTCTAAAAGACATATTCTCTGTTTTTTCAATATGTAAATTATTATTTTTTGATTTATTTTTTATTCTATAAAAAATAAATACCATTGGCATATATGTCAGTTGAATGCGTTAAAATAATATATTTTATCAAAATATTTTTTTAGTAAATTGAGATATAAAGTTTGTAAAAATTATGGATTAATAAATTGAATAGATTATGTAGTAAAAAATAGAGATTTTATATATTCTTTTGGATATTAAAATTAGTTAAATAGTAACATACAATATGTAGAGGCGAATACAGAATTAGAAACTGAGGGGCAACATTAAAAATTAATAATAATATTAATAAAAATTATACATCGTATTTTTGTAAAAAAATATTTTTTATACACAATAATTATTCAAAATAAAAATATCTCATCCTCAATTATGTAGTATGATGTTTAATATAAAAAGTCATGGGATAATTTTTTAATCCAATTTATAAGTGTCACTTATCAAAAACAAATTGATAAATGTCATTATTTTTAATGATGTACACATTTTTCTATTGATATAAAACTATGAACAAACAATTTTATTGTACTGCTATTGAGTTTTTTTAATAAGTCCATATTAGAGTTTTGATTGAAATAAATCTGAATTGCATCCGCGATTTAGCTTGGATTGTTGTGTTTTTAATGTGTTCTAAGTTCTTGACTTTTATTTGTTAAGTCTTTTTTATGTTTTTTATCTTAAGAGATTAAAATTTAAGAATTTTTAAGTATTTTAAAAAATTTAATGTGTTTAGAATTGTTTATGTAGCATATGACAAGTTTAAAAAATATATGTGTGCTCCATTTTTATTTTCGTCGCCGGATTTTATTAAAAATGGACAAAGTGATTTTTTTGAACAAATCAAGAAAGTTCAGTGACCATTTTGAACAAAATCGAATTTTTGTGACCGAGTTGAACTGAGTTAACAAGTTTAGTGACGGTGGGTAAAATTAACCCTACAAAAACTTGGCAAATTCTGATTTGTGGTAAAAAATGTGAACACCAAATCAGAAAAGCTTGATGGTTCCCAACCACCGTCTTTTGACTTGGAAATTGAAAAAGAAGGCCAAAAATCTGATGAGAAAAAATGGAAAAGCCCATAAAGCCAGGTTGATGGAAGACAAATAATTGCAGTTAGGATAATGGAGTAGTAAACTAGATGATGATAATATAGAAGAAAAAGAAAGAGAGTTCACAAAGAAAAGAAGACGGTTATGAGGGAGGCATCATGTTTGCGTCATAACTAAGACGTCAGGTTGCTTCTGTAAGCAAGTCTTTGCGGAATAAAAAGCAAGGCTTGGAATGGTGCCCTCTTTCCTTCCCTTTTCCTTGGTTTTTCTCATGCCTTTCCCTAGTTCTCCTTTTGTCAAATCTTCCAGATATAGACCCCATTTCATTTAATCCCATCTTTATCTTCTCTGTTTCCACCTTAATTATTTGTATATTTTTTCTCTCCCTTATATATATGCGCACACATCACTTCTACCAAACCTAAACAATTTGCTCTGCTCTGAAACGCCACCTCGACATCACTAAGAGACCCTTCGCTGCCAGGGACAGAAGGGGATGTTATAAGAGAAAGTAATTCATTTAAGCCTCTCCAGTACTTCATAACCAAGTTTAATATTTAGCAGTTATTACCATAATTAAAAATTCTTCAATATTTGCAGGAAAAGCTCACATTCATGGACAGTAGTGTCATCCACCATAGAAGATGGATGTGCATGGAGAAAATATGGACAAAAGGAGATTCTTAACGCTAAGTATCCGAGGTCCGTGCGTCTTCTGAAAATTAATGATCTCACAAGTTTGTTCCTTTAATCTTCTTTAAACTGTATTTGATTGAGCTACTTACATGTGTGTGTCCGTACAGGAGCTACTTCAGCTGCCCCCGCAAGTACTACCAAGGTTGCAAGGCTGTAAAACAAGTTCAGAAAATGGACAAAGATCCTCAACTGTACCACATTATCTACATCGGTGACCATACATGTAAAGACATTCTCAATTCTCCCCAGATTCTTGGAGCTGATCCTAAGTCGGATTCTTGCCCTCTCAATTGTGGCAATCATCATGTCTCCACGGTGGCAATCAAACAGGAAGAATCTTCTAAGGAAGATACTCCAAGTGATCTCACAGACAACGTTTCTAACACTTTGGATTCTACGGTGTGGAAGGAATTTATAGCTTTTGATTATGGAGCGGCTACGGAGGCTACTTCCCACAATTTGGACATGGATTTCGTGGTCAAGTCTTTAGATTTTGGCAAAGATTTTCATTTCGATGAAACAGAGTTACTCTTAAGTCAATAAAAACCTTGACGAGGATTGTTGTAGAGAAAATTAATTAGAAGTAGGCGTTGCTAATTAACTACCATCATTTCGATGTATTATACATATATAGTTCATTACGTAACAAACTTTTTTGTGGAATAATTAGCATGTCTCAGCAAGAGTGGGACAGAGTGAAGCCTCTTTGTTTCTGCCAATCCTTTTGAAGCACAAAAGGGATATTATGCTTCGTCTGACCCCATCCAACCCAATTATGTTCATCAACAATCTTTTTCCCCTCTGTTTCATTCATTCATTCTTTCTTTCTTTCTTTCTTGTTTGAATCACTTTTGAGTATATATATTCTCGTGAAAAAAGAAGTTGTAATCTGATCAATCCTTACATTACTAAAGACTTTAAGAGGCTTAATTGCGTATTGATGAAGTCGACGTCCACTAAATATACAAATGTAATAATTAATACAAACTGAACATTAATATATAAAAAATTGTGGAGAAGAATTATAATTTTGTCTCATAAATGTGCTTCATTTCTTTATAACACAATTCTTTTAATTTTTGTGAACAAACAAACAACGGAAATTACTATTCATGTTTTGCGCACATAACTAAAACAAAACAAACTTCCGATCAAAAGATCAGCTAACTATTAAGGTTGTTATAGAATGAAATTGAAGTAGGATAAATTATATAGCTAGGGTGGAATCAGTTGAAAAGTAGGGAATAAGGTTGTTGATTGATGTGATGATCATGGAACATGTTAAGGATAGACTGCCGTGGCAAACAATTCCTCTCAATACCAAGGTTAATAAAGGGTCATGATAGGAACAAATAGTGTCAGAAAGAAACGGCACTCCGAAAAGGTATAAAAGTCGGAAGACACATTGACGTGCTTAGAAGGGACAGCATAGGAGATTAGGGTAGAAAAAAATGACACAAAAAGACGAACTCAAAAAGAAGAATAATGGAGGTGGGATTTTGATTCCAATGCTGAGGTGGGTCCTTGGTTTGTCTTTGGTAGGATGACCATGGACAAAAATACACTACTAAAATCACATAAAATCTCCGCAATTCACACCTAGCTACATATGTACTTGCTTAGCACCTAATAAATATTGAACCATACACGTTAAATCCAATCAACAATACCGCCATCTTGTTCTTTTTGATTGAAAATTGAAAGCAACACAAGTAGATTTCTTAAGATGAACTCATAATTACCTTCTTTTTTTTTTTTGTAATTTCAAGAGACTTCATAGAAGGTTGTAAATACATAGAATGCATGAATATAATGGACCATTTACAATGTGGTGGCAATCCTCTTCGTAAAGTGGTTTTTGAGATGAAATGGATTATCACAAGTGAAATTAGTGCTGTATATGTGAAGTGAAGTTGTTGTATGTAATAATAATGAGAATAGCGAGGCAAAATCTGTAAGTGACGAACATGGTAAGTGACGAACATGGGAGTGCCATGATTGAGACAGTCACGGACTATATTACAGCTCTGGAGCTGATCTCCATATCATCCAAATTTGACTATACCAGTGAAATTTTTTAAAGTGCATCCTGATGTGGCAGTATCTACTGGTCGTTTTAGAGTTTAACTAGGGATTTAAGACTTCCTCTTATTTCTGCAAGTTTAGGCCATGATAAAACCAATATATAAATTCAGTTAAGTATTTGTTTTTATTCTAAGAAACTCTTTTGAACTTCTCCTTTTCCTGGAGATTGTTTGCAATTTGGCTTTTGGACGTGACAACTATTCACCAGTCACCACATTGGGTGGGCCAATATGCGGGACAAGTCACACCATGCCCAATCCTTTATTCAATAGAACAAAGCAGCAGTTTGGCATCTCGTTTTCGATTCACTTGGGCCACAAAACAGTATAAATGGGAGTATAGTCTGTTGTCTTAATTTAATTGCGTCGAGTTTGCAATTATTTTTAAAGTTTGCTTATGAATGACTTAATTTATATTTAAATTTGATTCGAATTGAATAACAACCCTACCAATATGTGCTTTGTAGTGTAGCTTATTGATACTAATGTACTTCTAACGCTAAAAGATTATAAATTCGATCTTCAATAAGAGTAAATAAAATGACGTTAAAAAAAAATTAATCGCAGTAAATCATGTGAAAATTAATTTATGGAAGGGACACTTGTCCATAATCCGTTATACACCAGTATGTCTCTTTTATTTTCTTTTCTTTTGGGAAAAAAAAAACAAGAATGAAAGTATAAATTTAATGGTGAAATTGTCAAACATAAAAAGCAAGCAAAATCAAAGCAGCACATGAAGAAAGTGATGTGATAGTATGATAGTATAAGCACAAAAAATATGCATACCTCGGTCGTTATTGAACATAATTATGATTAATTTATAAAAAATAAAATTACAAGAATAGAGTTATGGCTTTTCAAAATCACAGAGGAGCCGATAATGCCTACCTTGTCCAATAACAGCTAATCGAGGTCGATGAGTAATCCCACAGATACAATTAATAAGTAAGCAAAGAATTGACAATTAATTAATCATATTTGATGATTCATACCGAGTACAGTGGTTGAAACTAAATGTATATTAATTAATCAGTTCTTTTTATCTCCTGATTCCCACCTATCATCAGTGCCGGAAGAGAAGATGAACTCAATGCTATTGCTGCTACTGCTACCTGAATTAAACATCACATCCGCCATATCCGCCACTGGGAATTGATAGACATTTCGATTCATGGTAGCGGATGGACCGGCACCACTGTCTGCGCCGCCGCTACCACCGCCAAGACTGAATTCCAGCCATTTTCCTAGAGGCTGAAATTGAGTGGTGGCAGCTGCAGTTAGAGCTTGAGTCATATGTTGTGGGGTGATTTCCGATGGTGGTGGTGGTGCAACTGATGGCGCGGTGGCAGACTTGTGGCATGTATGTTCCCCTCTGTATGTGACTTCGTATATGGAGGGGTTGTCGTCCATTCTTTGGACTTGTTTCTTGGCTGGGCAATTATACAGCTTTTGGTGTGTACATCTGTAGTAACCTCTGAAACGTAACAAAACTTTCTTTTCTTTAATTTTGTCACATTAAAAAGAAGACACCATATCTGACATTATTTTTTCTGAATTAATGCGAAGCAGATCTCTTGGGGTTCAAGAAAAAAAAGAAGAGAAAATACATGCATGCTAATTAATATAGTTAAGCACAATATGTTGGGTTTGTCATTAACTCATTCGTTTCAATGTTTCTAGTTAACATTAATCTTTTTGTGTCCTTTTTTGTGTGCTTTGAAGTATTCTGTCCATATAGCATATACTAATTTATACGAATATCAAGTCAATGACTTAAAACTAGCTAGTTATAAGTTGATATATATAATATGTATATGCATACGGAGTCAAAATGGAATGCTTCAAAAGATGAGTAAAAGCAACAGAAGAAATCAAGAAACCAAACAAGACTCTTTCTTGATTCTAATTAGGTCTATTCAGCGTATAATTAGTTTGACATATATATGTGTATGATTAATTAATTAATTAAGATAATATGGTTTGAAGTTGTCACGTAATTAGAGTATGATGATAATTATACCTGGGATATTTGGAACCCAGAATCTCTTTCTGGCCATATTTCCGCCAAGTGAAGCCATCATCGGGTGGGATGTTAGTGTTTCCGGTCTGAGGAGCAGGTACCATCTCTCTTCGCCTGTCTCCATCCTTCTTTCTGCATTATGCTCACATCATCAATATACTTTACAATTTAATTTAGGCTCCACACCACTCCGTCCACTACTCTTCATATCAATACACAATCAACCACCACTTTCTTTAACGCTCTTACTATACAGTGCAATGGAAACAACTTTAACCACCATTTTAAACTTAGATAGTTCAACTACAAAAATGATAATTTTTTTTTGTAGAGGGACTACATCCGGTCGGTTCCAAATCCCATGTTACCGGACCATTTCTATTTGGCATTTCAAATAAATATACATACATACATATATATATATATGTGTGTTTTGAAGAAAAAACCAACCCACTACTATGCCGATCTAGTTAGATTAGTCTCGTCTAAAAGTAAGATTACCAAATCTAAGCTGACCCTAAAATTGGGTGGTGGGTGAAATACATATATTAATTGGTGTATACTACATAATATTAGGCAAATTTTTTCCCTATAATAACATTAAAATTTTCAACCATTACTAAAATATCAATTATGATCTTATTTTTAAAAAGTAATTAAAATGTTTGATCTTTATTAAAATTATCAATTTTGACCCGTTAGAATTATGTTGATTATGCGTTATTAAGTGATGGCATGATACCATAAAAGTTCATGAGTCACTATACCTGGCAATGTCATAACAACAAAAACTTGATTCAGCCCACCTCACGTGCCACATGTATTTAAAGGCGCATAGCTATAGAATTTTAATGGAGCCAAAATTAATATTTTCAGTAAGATTAGATATTTTAAAGTATTTTCAAACATCATGACAGAATTGATATTTTAAACAAAACTCCTCCATTTTGATGTCATTAAGCCTTTTTGTTTCCTTAAATTAATTAATGCAAACATGCAATGCATTAATTTTCGTAGTACTTTGGGGACATTTTCCTATACTATTAGTAATTAATAGCATTAACTATTTCCTTCCTGGTTGAGTTTTCATGTTTAACGAACAAGATCTTGCAGTAACAAGTACGGCGTAATTCCATTTCCATTGTAACTTCAAGGAAATGCATGCGAAACAATAACCAGTGTTAAAGTAAAGAGTGTAGAGGCAACATGAAGTGTAAAACACTGAAGTTTCTGATTATAACTATACCTTCTTGTCTTTCTGTGGGAGGAAGGACCCATCACTGCAGAATCCAATGCAGCAGCACCACCAATTGCATGCATATCTCCACTGCCCAATTCCATAACTAGTCCACCACTCCCACCTGCCATGCTGCTACTCCCTTCTATCAATATCCCTGAGCAACTACTACTCCTTCCCGGGCCACCCATCATTCTTGCTTGCAAGAATTTGGTAAAGTATTCCTGAAATATTCTTGAATCCACTCCCTCTGGAGAGGAGTACATTTGGAGGGGATTGAAGTCCTGACCATGACCACCAGCATTTAACCTTTCCCTAGCTTCACTGAAAACCCTTACGATTTCATCACATGACTCTGCAACTACTTGTGGTTGAAGATTGGTTTTGCTTTGTAGCCTTGATTCAAGATCCTTAGCCGTCTTGCACCCTTGAAGTATTAAAGAAAGGATCATATCGTGATCATCCATATTGCTATTTGGTTTATGCAAAAAATCGAATATGGGAGCTTTAAATATTAAGGTGATATGAAATGATATGTATGTGTGTTAGTGACAGAGGTGAAGTTTAACTCATTATAGAGGGGACGATGGGAATTAAATGGAGAAGATTATTCAAAGTATCGATGTATGTTTTACACGGTACAATAGAAGGAGGGAGTAGCTTGGAAAATAAGACTAAGTCATGGTCTCCTCAATGTGCACTTTTTTTTTTGTTTTTGGTTGGGTATAAGTTTGTTAGTCTAGAGGAAGACTGGAGCCCCATTGAATCGCAGTTTCCATTCGGACCATGATCAGGAATTTTCCTAGGTTTGAAGTTATGACCGTCACTTTGATATATACAAGTATTTGATTGAAGTGCGACGCCTTCTAGGTGGCATTGACAACAACATGGATCAACGTTAATTATGTATATTATGGTAATGACAAAGATAGTAATATGCATGAAAGACTGGTGATTGAAAACAACTTGAATATGAGATTGGTCATCCTTAAACCCTACGTCAATGGCATCACGACCAGCATTCTTAATTACATAGATTTGCACACTGTCAAAACATGTATATATTGTTCCCACTAACTAATCATGGTCAAGATTCCTACGGGCCCCATGCGTTCCCAAGAATTAACCATGTTCTTGCCCTACAAGTTGTTTTTTTTTTAATATTAAACCTTTATAACTTTACAACATATATATCTTCTCCATGATGAAGTTTTCTTTTACAAATTAGGGCTTGATTGACATGATGCCAAACAAAGAAGAAAGAAAATTGTTGTGGGAAACAAAAAAAAAAAGAAATTGCTTCCAAATAATAGAAAAGCGATTACGATGTCGATTAAATAGAGTTTATTGTACAGAAAAAAAGAAATAAATGAAAAGGAAATATATATATATATATATTAGATGAAAGACGACCTTCTATATTTTGACATAAAGTGCCGTAAACTTCTAAAATATATGCAACCTCTTCACATATTACATTATCATGAGTAAAAAGTGGTGTTGTTTTTTCACTTAACGAGGTCCATTCCATAGAGGAATATATTACTACATGAGAGTAAAATGAAGGATGAAGAAGACTGCGGCTTAAACATGATTAGGGTTTAAAATGAGGTGATCTGAGAGGATGGGGTTTTTTGAAACACCATAGTGCTAATGTTAACAGATTTAATATATACATATAATAATATATAGATTTCAATATATATGTCAATTGCTGTTTATCCCCTTCATTATAGCACTCACCTGGAATATGTGAAAATTTTAAAACTTGTATATCAATATTTGATCATTCAGATCTGGTCGCCTTCGAATCTAAAAGGATTGCAAAGCTAACAGTTGATTGTAGCTTAGTTATAAGTAATGGGACAAAAAAGAAAGATTGTTGCTAATTAATTATAACTTGTTTGCAACAACCAAATTAATTGAGAGTACGCTATCACATCACATGGTCAACCAGGTCCTTACCTAACCTGCAAAATATATAAATAACGAAAAGAAGTGGCCATCAACACAACACTTCATTCCATCACTACTTTACTTGCCTGGGAATTGTATGTAAACTCTGAAATTAATGTTTGGAATTAATCAATTTAATTAATAAATATGGACATTGATGATGAGCTTGGACGGGGTCTCCAGTCTTGGGCCACATGAGCCCAAACCAAACCAAACGTAGCAGATTTACCAACCCAACCCACAGTGTAAGCCTCTTACCCATAGCCGGGAAGCCTGGCCCAAAAAGAAAAAGGCCTGATATGGTTATTTGAATTTACAAAACTAATTCTCGCTCGCTCACTCGCTCCCTCCCTCTCCGTCACTACATCCATTCCTGCAAACAACACAAAAAAAAAATAAACAGCAAAATATAGTTGTTCGCAGATCAGATCGAATCCACCCGCGTTGCCGCCTTCTTCTCTTAGTTCTGAGATCCTGAATTCAGAGCGACAACGAGAGAGAGAGAACATCGAAGCGCATCGTATCACACGTAGAATTAAAAGAGGAGGAGGAGGAGGAAGAAGAGTGAGTAGGAAAATACAAGGAAGAAGGGAAGGATGTTCAAATTCTTGAAAGGAGTGGTTGGTGGATCTGGAACAGGACTTATGGATCTTCCATACAACATAGCCGAACCTTATCCTTCCGCTTGGGGCTCCTGGACTCACCATCGCGGCACTTCCAATGTTTTCTTCTTTTCTCCTTCTTCATTTCTCTCTACCCAATTCTATTTCAGTTTCCAGTCCCGTTTTGTCTTCTTAATTCCATTAGAAACACACTTAATTGCAAGTATTGCGTTACTTCAGGATGATGGATCTCCAGTGTCAATATTTTCTCTATCCAGTAGCAATGCTCAGGACGGTCATTTAGCTGCCGCCCGTAATGGTGTCAAGCGTCTTCGTACTGTAAGTTCTTCCCCTGCTTTTTTGAGAAGCCTTTTGTTAAGGTTCTTTTTCTACTATGATCCCACTGATCAGCTTGTGGAGCAGGCTGCTCATGATTGTTTGGAATTTGACTATGAACATCTCGGGTATTGATAGAATTACAATATTGTCTGACTTGCTTAGTCATTCGGGCTTTCGATTGAACGTTTTTCCAATGCAAAGAGGGTCATGCGATGCGATGCATGAACTTCACGTTGCTCGTGCAGTATTACTTTTTTAGGATTTCGATAACTTCAATCTGTTTTGACTCGCTTAATCTTTTTAATATTGCAGTTCGAATCCAGTCATGCATTACTTGACCTTTACCTCTTCTTCTATGAGATTTTGAATTAGCCTTGTTGGGGTTTGCTTATGAACCAATTAGCATTAAAATATTGCTTTCACATTTTCC
Source organism: Flueggea neowawraea (assembly GCA_948243855.1). Taxonomy (NCBI): domain Eukaryota; kingdom Viridiplantae; phylum Streptophyta; class Magnoliopsida; order Malpighiales; family Phyllanthaceae; genus Flueggea; species Flueggea neowawraea. The sequence continues at coordinate 14,241 of CAODLS010759122.1, forward strand.
AGGTCAGGCATCCGAACATTTTATCATTTCTTTACAGCACTGAGGTGGAAACTTTTGACGGCTCCACCTCGAAGATTACCATATATATGGTCACCGAGCCTGTTATGCCTTCATCTGAGAAGATCAAGGAACTGGGCTTAGAGGGAACACAAAGGTATGGCTATGGTTGCTTTTATCTGCTGCAGTAATTTGCTCCTTTCTCTTGACCATTTCTCCTACACTCGTCACATGTTGCTTGGTCTCTACTCTGTATTCATGCACATTAGTCTGCTGGAGTTATTTGTATGTATATTGCCTTTTACGCTATACATATTGCTCTGGAACTAAACATAGTATCTTGATTAAGCTTGGATTGTATTCTATGTGGCAGAAAATTTTAGCATATTGTCATTTTAAGTAGATTTTAATAAAATCTGTATTTTAATTTTATTGTGATTGTTCTACTCATAGGGATGAGTATTATGCCTGGGGATTGAACCAGATAGCTAAAGCAGTGAGCTTTCTGAATAATGGCTGTAAGCTTGTAAGTATTTGCAACTGCTTCAGTAATTATTGATGTTTGTCTGGCCATTTTTTCTTCTTTATATACATTCTTTTTCTTATTAGGCTTTCGCTACGACAGGTTCATGGTAATGTCTGTTTGGCCAGTGTTGTTGTCACACCAACATTGGACTGGAAGCTGCATGCTTTTGATGTTCTTTCAGAGTTTGATGGGAATAATGAAACTACCAATGGACCGATGCTGGTAATATATGTGCTTTGAAACAAACAGTGGTTTGCAATTTTTTCATGATTTCTGCATGACATATATGTGCTTATTACCTAAATTTGAAAGTTAACCAGGACGTGGAAATTGAGTGCACAGTGGTTATTATCTTTAGATTAGCATTATGTATATTAAAACTGTCCATTGCATTATCTTCTAGTTTTCCCCTTCCCATGGAAACTGTTTGAATAGTTTAGCTAAATTCTTCTGAAGCCGGCCTTTCTTTTCTTTTTATTATTTTTCTGTGTTTTTTTTATTGATTATTGCATTCTCTGTAATATGCTCATGTGGCTGATTTTGTTTTTCATTAACAATATTGATGGCTTGTTGGAGCACAATACAAATCAATGGAGTTGGCTAAGTCTGATCGGGATACAATTAGGAAATCTCCACCATGGGCCATTGATTCTTGGGGCTTGGGTTAGTTTCTGTTTACATGGCTTTTCTATTCTTGATAAATGCGTTACTTATTTTGTGATGCTTGTGTGAAATAATCTGTGCATTTACCATCCTGTGCTTGTGTAAGTCACACAGGATGATAGTTTTAGGGTTTTGTTTCTTAGCATCTATATACAATCTAATTTCTTTTGTTTTTCTTTATAATTGATAGGATGTTTTATTTATGAGCTCTTTTCTGGTATGAAGTTGGGAAGAACAGAAGAGCTGCGCAATACTGGTTCCATTCCAAAGGTTTGCTTTTCTA
>CAODLS010759130.1:0-44986 GCA_948243855.1 Flueggea neowawraea
GATGTGTTGTTATTTTCTTCTTATTTTCATGCTTAATTTCCTTCACATTAGAGAATTAATGCCTTTAAACTTAAGAAATTCTTGGTCTTTTGCAGATTAGAAGGTGAAAATATTTTTGGAGTCAATTTGAACAAGAAGCAAATTTAGGAGTTACAGAAGTTGAAGAAATGAAGCAGTAGATTTGGCATATTGGTGAATTTTGGATAGTGACTATGTGGAAAATGCAGAGGAAGGAGCTGAAGAATGACTCAAGTAGTTGATCTCTTGAAGAATTTGAAACCTGAGTTTTGAATTTAACAAGATCAGCATTTTAAGGGATTTGTTGTTTTGGCACATGTCTCCAAATAAAAATAGGACTCTTGGATAGCGAGTCTGTTACGTTTTATTTTTATCAGGTCACAAATAGTAAAAAAAAGTGACTTTATTCCTTGTTTTAGCAGACATTTTTTTTCCTCTTTTGTTACAAGAGAACGTAGATTTTTAAGAGACAGAGAAATAGGGAATAACGTAGAAGCTATCTTGTTCTTTGTAATGGCCTTTAGTGGCTGATCTCTTTTCTCTTGGTTGACGGGAACAAAAGCCATTGAACTACTGTCAATGTGAGACCTTTGTTTTCAATTCAGTTGATTTTTCTATTCAAATATTGAATGTTCTTCTGATTTATTTTCATGATTGTTTTGATTGATTGCTAAGATGCGCAGTTAGTTAATTGATCGAAATAATCTATTGCTAGGTTGATCACTGTATACATAAATGTGCAGTCACTTTGGCCATTTGTAGCAACTAGGGATTTGTGTGTTTGCTGCGTCAGAAACCATAGATTCTCACGAAAAATATTCATCTTTATTAAATATGGAATCGTATGTCGCATTATCTTGTTCGTTGATCTTTCTGGTTTTTAATGCTGACTTTTAATTAAACTTTAAGATCATATCTAAGGTTGTTAACGGTCAAGTGTTTGTTGAAATAAATGTTTTCAATAAATAAATCTTAAGGGAAGATTGATATTTTGAGAAATATTGCAACGAATATTTGAGTGGTTAAATTGACAGTCTTAAGTGTCGATGATCAATAGTAGTTCAATTGGTGGAAGTGACCCAAAACCAATGTTTGTTTTCAATTGATTGTTAATTTTTTTATACTAGCTATAATTTTTAGTACTGTAAGTTTTTATTACATTTCAGTTTATTTATGTCAACAAACCCCCCCCCCCTTTAAATTTTATGATTTTTGCTAGCATATGATAAACAAACAACTCCTCGTGGGATTGACCTTTGCTTATGGCTAACTCTGGTTCTTTAGTGTGTGGCTTGGTTTTTAATTTGGGTGCAGGCGACAACATTACCAAATTTTGGCGTCGTTGCTGGGGAGTTCTTTTTGTTTATGTACGCTACAAGATCTTCCCAGTGGAAAAATTTGCAGTACAACTCTGAGTTTGAGAAGACTGCTAGAAAACTGAGAAAGGAGCCTAAAAGCAGACAACTGGATATTTCAAAGAGTGAACTTCCACCTCCAGTATAGCTTCCTGATACTAAACCTGAAGTAGAGATCGCTGAAATAGAATTTGACATAACTGAGCTTAATACTGTCGTTACTGAACTGGAAGAGAATATGGCTGAAAATTGCACATTAAGACAATTGGCTGCTCCAGATTTAACTCAATAGCCCCATTGCATTAATTATCCAGACTTGAATGCCAATGCAACTTTTGAGCTAAAATCTGGGTTAATTCATCTATTGCCTCAGTTCCGCGGAACTGCAGGAGAGGATCCACATAAACATTTGACAGAATTTCATCTGGTGTGCACGGGAATGAAACCGCATGGTATTACTGAAGACCAAATCAAGCTGAGGGCATTCCCATTTTCCTTGAAAGATGCTACTCAAGACTAGTTGTACTACTTGCCACCTGGAAGCATCACTAATTGGCATGAAATGAAGAAGCATTTCTTAGAGAAGGGTTTCCCAGCTTCAAGGGTAGCCAACATCAGAAAAGAAATTTGTGAAATAAAGCAGCTAAGTGGAGAGTCACTACATGAGTATTGGGAGCGTTTTAAAAAGTTGTGTGCAAGTTGTCTGCATCACCAGATTAGTGAACAGTTTCTTATCCAATACTTCTATGAAGGACTTCTTCCAATGGAGAGAAATATGATAGATGAAGCAAGTGGTGGTGCATTGGTTGACAAGACGCCAGAAGCAGCTCGGGTATTGATAGCCAACATGGCTTCTAATTCTCAACAGTTTGGAGTCCGGGTAGATTATTCTCAGAGAAGAGTGAATGAGGTGAATGTTTCTTCTCTAGAAAAGAGGCTTGATGATCTTACCTTGTTGGTGAGACATATGGCTATAGGAAAAAGTGAAGCTATCAAGGCATGTGGAATATGCACGATGGTAGGACATCCGATAGATATGTGTCCAACACTTCAGGATGATTCTATGGAGAAAGTTAATGCAGCTGGAAATTTTTCGGGGCAGCCTCAATTACAATCCATTTTCAAACTCTTACAACCCTGGGTGGAGAGATCACCCCAACCTTTGGTATGGAAACGCCACAACAAATTTCCAGCCATATAAGCCTCAATTTCAACAAAGGCAGCAATAACATCAGGCTAAAACTTCATATTCAAGCATGTCACTTGAGGAGATTGTGAAATCTTTGGCTACCAACACGATCAAATTTCAACAGGAAGCAAAGTCTAGCATTTAGAACTTGGAGAACCAAGTGAGCCAAATGGCTACTGCAATTAGTAGGTTGGAGTCATAAAATTCCAACAAATTGCCGTCTCAAACGGTGATCAATCCCAAATAAAATGCAAGTGCAATTTTTCTGTGAAGTAGAAAGAAGGTAAATCAACCTGTAAAGGACCAACCAACACCAATTCCAGAAGAAAAGACACCGAAAAAGGCATCTGAAAGTTATGATTTTCCTGAAAACAACACTTCTATAGGTAAGTCTTCTGAACTATCTTCATTTGAATGTAAACCTGTTCCACCTTTTCCTGAAGCTTTGACTGAAAATCGAAACTATGAAACTAATGCTGATTTGTATGAAACCTTCCGGAAATGTGAGCTTAACATCCCACTCTTCGAGGCAATAAAACAAGTTCCTCGCTATGCTAAGTTCTTAAAAGAACTTTGCACAGTAAAGAGAAAGCAAAAAATGAAGCGAGGTGGAAAAATAAGAGTAAGGGAAATGTTTCAGCCATCATTTAGAAGAAACCTCTACCTGAAAAGTGTGAGGATCTAGGTATGTTTTACATTCCTTGCACTATTGGTGGTACAAAAACTGAAAGGGACATGCTTGATTTAGGAGCTTCGATTACATTTATTCTGCTCTTAAATTAGGACCTTTAGAAACTAATGGGAAGATAATTCAATTAGCCAATAGATCAATTGCATATCGAAAAGGTGTTGTGGAAGATGTTCTTGTTCAAGTGAATGATAAATTGACTTTTTTGGCTGACTTCTATGTTTTGGATATGCAAAATGGTGATAAGACTGCTCCAATTTTGTTAGATAGGCCATTTTTGAAAACTGCTCAGACCAAAATAGATGTTCATATTGGCATTTTAACTATGGAATTTGATGGTAATGCGGTTTTGTTTAATATTTATGAGGCCCTAAGATATCCTGACATGATTTTCCTGTGTATTCAGTTGATTTGATTGACTCTTTAGCATACGATGTTTTTGAGCTTGATGGCAGAGATGAGATGGAAGTGGTTAACAGAGAACATATTTTGAAAGAAAGTGATGAGTTAAAATTTAGTTCTGTTTTGCAGGATTGTGTGAAAGAAATGAATGAGTTCATTGAGCTCAAAAATCCCAGGAACATGTCTTTTATTAAGCTGCCAATATCTAATGAGAAACTAGTGCCTTCTATTTTGCAGACACCGGTATTGGTATTGAAGCCACTTCCAAGCCACCTCAAATATGTGTACATTGGAGATGGAGACACGTTGCCAATCATTATCTCAAGCAAATTGATTGAAGATCAAGAGAGCAAACTGGTTCAGGTGTTAAAGAAGCACAAGACAACCATAGGATGGACTATTGCAGACATTAGAGGAATCAGTCCCTCTACATTTATGCACCAAATTTTACTTAAAGATGGAGCAAAAAGCCTATTCGACAGCCATAGAGGAGGTTGAATCCACCAATAATGGAGGTGGTGAAGAAATAAGTTTTGAAGTTACTCCAAGCATGAATTATTTATCCTATTTCAGACAGTGATTGGGTGAGTCCGGTTCAGGTGGTTCCAAAGAAAACCGGCATTACAGTGGTAGAAAATAAAGAAGGTGATATGGTGCCTACTAGAGTTCAGAACGGGTGGAGAGCTTGTACTGATTACCGAAGATTAAATTCTGTAACACTCAAAGACCATTTCCCTCTCCCATTTGTTGATCAGATGTTAGAAAGGTTGTTAGGAAAATCCTACTATTGCTTTTTAGATTGTTTTTTTTTTTGCTATTTTCAGATAGCAATTGCCCCAGAAGATCAAGAGAAAATGACATTTACATGTCCTTTTGGAACCTTTGCATACGAACGTATGCCATTCGGTGCTTGCAACGCACCAACGACTTTTCAGAGGTGTATGGTCAGTATTTTTTCTGATTATGTTGAGCAGATAATCGAAATATTCATGGATGACTTCACTGTACATGGAGAGTACTTTGATAACTGCTTGCATAATCTGGAGTTGGTATTGAAGATATGCATTGAAACTAACTGGGTTCTCAACTTTGAAAAATGCCATTTCATGGTAGAGTAGGGTATTGTGTTGAGACATGTCGTTTCTGCAAGAGGCATAGAAGTAGACAAGGCCAAAGTTGATATAATTCAATCTCTACCTTATCCCACTTGTGTGCAAGAAGTTCGTGCATTCCTCAGACATGCAGGATTTTACCTAAGGTTTGTGAAGGATTTTTTGCGCATAGCAACTCCATTATGCAAGCAACTACAGAAAGACTTTGGTTTTGAGTTTACTGAAGAGTGCAAGGCCGCATTTGACAAGCTTAAACAGCTGTTGGTTTTAGCTCCAATAATTCAGCCTCCCAATTGGAACTTGCCTTTCGAAATTATGTGTGATGCTAGTAATCAAGCGGTAGGGGCTGTTTTAGGCCAGCGAATTGGAAGGGCACCACATGTTATTTACTATGCATCCATGACCTTAAATGAAGCTCAAAGGAACAACTCAACAACAGAGAAAGAGATGTTGGCTGTTGTTTTTGCATTAGAAAAGTTTCGCTCTTATCTGTTGGGAATCAAGGTAGTGGTATTTTCTGATCATTCAGCTCTTCGCTTTTTAATGGAAAAGAAAGAAGCAAAACTGAGGTTAATGAGATGGATTCTTCTGTTGAGAGAATTCGACTTGGAGATTAAAGACAAGAGTGGTACTGAAAATAAGGTAGCAGATCATTTAAGTCGTTTGCCGCATGGTGGGTCAGATCAAAATTTGCAAAAGGAGTTTCCAGATGAGCATATTTTCTCTGCATCTGTAAGGCTGCCATGGTTTTCAAATTTAGTGAATTACTTGGCTACCAAAATGCTTCCTAGTAGAATGTTGAAAGCTTAAAGAGACAATCTTAAAAGTAATGGAAAGTATTTTATATGGGATGAGCCATATTTGTGGAAGCAATGTGTTGATCAAGTGATTAGAAGGTGTGTACTAGAAACAAAAAATTTGTCCATTCTTTCTTTTTTCCATTCAGATGCTTGTGGAGGTCACTTTGGACCAAGGAAAACAACAAGCAAAATCCTGGATTGTGAATTCTTTTGCCCGACGATGTTTCGAGATTGCTACACATTTTGTAAGTCATGCGAATAGTGTCAAACAACAGGTAACATATCCCAGCGAAATGAAATGCCCCAGACTCCAATTTTAATTTGCAAAATTTTTGATTTCTGTGGTATCGATTTTATGGGACCTTTTCCTTCGTTTTTTTGGTAATTTGTACATTTTATTAGCTGTGGATTATGACTCAAAATGGGTGGAATCCAAAGCCACCAGAACTGATGATTCTAAAGTTGTTTCAGGTTTTCTTAAGTCTTACATATTCAGCAGGTTTGGTATTCCCAGAGCTTTAATCATTGACCAGGGAAACCATTTTTGCAATAGTACAGTTGATGCACTATTGAAGAAGTACGGAGTGACACACAGGGTAGCTACTGCTTATCATTCGCAAACAAGGGGACAAGCTGAGGTTTCGAACCGTGAAATCAAGTCCATCATTGAGAAAATGGTTAGTCCAACCCGGAAAGATTGGAGTTTACGACTAGAAGATGCATTGTGGGCATACAGAACAACCTATAAAACACCTATTGGTATGTCACCGTGCAGACTAGTGTTCGGTAAGCCTTTCCATCTGCCGGATGAATTAGAGCACAAAGCATTTTGGGCTGTAAAGCAGTGCAATATGAATTTCCATAAAAGTGGTGAGCACAGGAAATTACAGCTCCAAGAATTGGAAGAAATTCAGAATGATGTGTACGAAAGCTCTAGAATTTATAAGGAGAAGACTAAGGCCTTTCATGATAAGATGCCAGGTAAATTACGCACTCGTTGGTTAGGACCCTTTGTTGTCACTAATGTTTATCCTCATGGTGCAGTAGAAATTCAAAGTTTGGCAACTTCAAAATCGTTCAAAGTCAATGGACATCGACTTAAGCCTTTTTACGAAGGTGTTCAAGTCAAAAAAGTGGAAGAACTAGAGTTGAAGGACCCTATCTATACTATTGAGATAGGCATTCAGTCAAGCCAACGACGTTAAACAAGTGTGCTTCTTGGGAGGCATCCCAAGCTCCAGTTTTCATTACACTTTCATGATCATTTTCTTCTTTTCTCTTTCAATTTTTGTTTTTGCATCTTTCATTTTGATTTTTTTTTTGTTCTAATTAGAGGCATTCTGCCGTTAGTTCTTCAATTTTTGATTTTTTTGCCGAATAGTTGAGTCAATGATTGTCGGTTTATGCTTATTTTCGAAGTCAATTTTTTTAAAAAAAAAATTATTGTCTTCTTCCTTGGTATAGGGTTCAGTCAATTTTGCGTCTGATCACTAATGTCATGAGGTCAAGTTTAGAGTTTTAATAGTGAGTTAAAAAGAGTGATTTGTGTAGAGGGGTATACTTGTCTTTTGGTCACTTTGTTTATAATGCAGGTACATAAATAGAAAGAGAAGCAGAGATGGCCCAAGTCATTTTACCATCACCGTTTTTCTTTTCCATCTCACCTAAACTCGGCGTCTCTTCTCTTCCCCCTCTCCATTCACTCAAGACCTAGCCGACACACACCACTCCAAACACAAACCCGTACTATGGCACTCAAAACCAACGCCTCTCTCTCTCATTCCATTTCCTCTCCCCCAACAAAGCCCTCTCCCGCAACAAAGCTGACACCATCGTCTTCCTCCATTAGACTGATGCCTCACTTCGATTTTCTTCTCGCTCATGGTCGATTCTCTTCATCAAACACAAGAATCATCCTCTACAATCAACGAAATCAGTCAGATTTCAAATCCTTTTCCTCCCTAAAGCAAGCATTTCAAGGAAGCGTTGAAGTTGCAACTGGGTTGCGAAAAGGGAAAGGCAGAGACTTTGTAATTAATGGTGTTGAAACTTTGGAGCCCACACCGATTCGCTAAGTTAGCAATTTACTGGTGAGTCTTCTTTATTTAGTCACTAATTTCGGTGAATTGAAGAAAAGGAAGAGATGCTTTTGTTGAGATTGATCTTGTTGATTGAGTTGATTAGCTAGAACTAAGCTAGGCCATGGATAGTTTGAAGAGAATTTAAAATTGCAGTTCTTGGTGAATTTTCTTGCTGATTTATTTTGTGGCCAAGGAAATTTGACTATTGCGGTGGGCTTGTCATATGGTCGATGGCAAAATCTAGTTTTTGCCGTACCATTGGTGGAGTGGAAATGTTGAATAATTTTGGGATTTGATTTTTGAGAACAAATTGTTGGTTTTAGAGCTGCGAAATCAATTAATAACTGGTTTAGGTAGCTTGCCTTTGGTGAGTTTTTGCTCTATAGGTTGTTGATTTTTTTGAAGTACTTTATCTTTTGTTGCTGCAAATGTGAGGTTGGGTTCAGAGGTTCTTATTTTGACTTCCTTGGAATCTTTGAGGAATTTTTAATTGCTGAAATAATTGTGGGATTTAATTTGTGAGAGCAAATGGTTGGTTCTGGAGTTTTTGAAATCAATGAAAAATTGGGTTTGTTAGCTTGCTTTCAGTGAAGTTATTTTGGGCGCTTTGAATTTCACTGACGCTGCAATTTGAAGTTTAGGTTCAGAGAAAATTTTGTTGACTTTCGTGGCATCTTCGAGGGATTTCTGAATGCTGTAATTTTTATTTGGTGTGAGTTGCTGAGACTGAGATTTGAAGGGTATATATTTGGCTGCTTCGGAATGGTTTTCATCTTTTATCTGTTGAGGAGTTTTGTGAATGCTGAAAGTTGGCTTATGTGTGCATTTGGATCCTTTAATGATCGAAAGTTTTGGATTCCAAATTGAAGATTGCTTGTTATGGCAGGAATTAGTGCTCATTTTGTCTTTGAACAAAATTATTGTTTGGTGTCTGAGCTAGTTATTTGGGGTTGGACTGCTGCTGAAATTTGAATGGACCTCAAGGTTGTGAAGACTACACTGGGCAAGATCAGCAAGTGTGAGCAAAGACCAGAGCTGCATTCAGATAGAGTGAAAGGACCATTAGTTGTTTCTTGCCACAGAGGACATTCTGCCACAACAAATTTTCTAAACAAAGCACAACTCAAAAGCATGGACAGCACACATCTACCTCAAAACGAGAAGTTTTCTTAACCCTTTGCTCTTTTTATTTTGCTTATTGTTTTGAAACATTGAGGACAATGTTTCGGTTAAGTGTGGGGAGGGTGAACTTGATTTTTTTGGTCGATATTATTGCTTGTACAACATGCTTTGAGTGCTTGTGTTGATAAATGATGTGCCATGTTGTTATTGAATATTTTCTCGTTCTAATGCTCTTTGAATTTTCGTGTGGAAATGCTGAACATTTTTTTTTCTCTTTCTCTGAAAATTCATTGGTTGAAACTTCTGTGATCCTTGTTGTAAAACACTTTTGGTAGACTTGGCATGATTAAATCACTTTGCTTAACCTCATTTCCCATGCTACTTGACAATGTGCAATTTTTGAGGTTGAACCAATTCATATAAGGGTAACAATATTTATCATGTTATGTTTGCTAAAGGTGTAAACATTTCTTAACTTAGTGAAGTTATAAATATCTTACACACTGTTTTGCACTCCAGTTTAGGATGAATTGATTGAACTTGTGAGATTTTGTGCCAATTGGAGGGAGACATCCATGTCACTCTTAATTTCTTTGTTGTGTGATTGGTCATTCATGGTAGAACCCTACTAGAACTTGTTATGACGTACATTTCAAGACCACACATTTCCGAACTGGGACACTGAAATGATGATAGGCATTCTTTGTTAGCCATTTGCTTTTCCTTTTTCTTTGAGCATCCACCCCTTTATATTAATCCATTGTTTACCATTTTGAGCCTTAAACTTTTCCTTGTTTTAAACCAATTTTCAACTTTCCAATTTTGTTCTTAAACCTCAACCTTTGCACCCTAAGGTGAGAGATTTTTATTGGTGATACATTTTCAAATTAATTTTTCACGTTAATGTCATAATTTAATGTCTAATTAGACATGTCTTGGGAATAATTTTATGCTTACATTGTAAAGAAAACACGGCTGTCCAGTTTTGAATTAGTATTGAAAAAGTGATGTTGCTATAAGAAAAATGGAAACATAAAACAGAATTAAAAAAAGTAGAGAAAGCAACAAAAGGGAAAGTAAATTGTTTTAGACAGCCTTGTTTTACAGAAGAAAAAGACATGCAGTTCTTATAGATTTGCATTAATTTTTTACGCTTATGTAATCCGCATGTGTCACTTATTTTTATTACTCTCTCTCAACTTATTGAAACCATTATTAGCCCCATTTCAAGTCTATTTAAAGTCCTTTTTGATCGATGTCTTGGTTTGAACTTTTCTAGTGGTGGCAATTTGACTGAATACCAAGTTTTAGAAAGACCTGCTATGAATTGATTTGAGTGTAAACACCAACCCTTAAACACTTTTGAGTGATATGAGTGAATCCATGAGGCAATTTGTCCTAATTGTGGTGCAACACTAGGTTAACATTTGTTTACCTTCTTCGTAACCTTAGCTATGCTAAATTGTGTTACCCGATTAAGAATTGGTTTATTCTCAACGTTTGCAAATTGTTTAGTGTTATGTGACATGAATTCCAGTAGGTGATTTGTTGATACCATGTTTATTTCAGTTTTATTCTCAAGGATGAGCAAAAGATGAAGGAGCGTGTCAAGAGCAATGAGAAAACATAGAGTTTGGATCTACTGATGCAAGAAGAAGTGTTGAAAGAGTCTGCATCATTAGCTGCTAAAAAATTTAAATTTTATCTTTGACCAAGTTTTTAGGAGATTTGATTTGATTTTTATTTTTTTAGCTGATAAGATTTTAAAAGCTGATGTTTAGTATATTTTGCTGCTGTTTTATTTCTTGTTTAGTTGTTAAACATGTATTTAAATAGATTATTATTATTCAATGAAAGTTGATTTCCAGCAAACGTATTCTTCTTTCTGATTTCTTTGTGCCCCTCTAAACCCAACACAGATATTTTGTCCCAAAATGTTTGGGGGAACAATTGCAACCAAATCTAACTACGAAAATGATCTTGTCGCTAAATTTTTACAACAAATTTTGTCGCAATATGGTCAACAAACGACCGTTGTCACTTTTTGTGACAAATTTGTTGGAAATAAGTTTTCATTGCAATGCAAGAATTTTCTTGTTGTGTTTCCCATTATGTACACTGCATCTTGAACTAGGATTCCATTGATGATATGTGGTAGTTCTAATACTTTTTAACCATTGGATTTGTAGTGCTAGCTTAGATTATTGCTTGTTTAGCTTTTTTACTTTATTTTTGTTTTGTTTAAGAAAAATCAAAATAAAAATCAAGTGCATTTTGTTTTTCTTACACCAAAGCACAATTAGTTAATTTCTCTATGTGGATTAGAGATTCCAAAATACTTTGAGATTTTTAAGGTTACATCAACATCTTTATACTTACGGATTTAGTCAATCAATTATACTGATGGTGTTGTTTTTTACTCGAGTAATTTGATAGAATTAAAGTGCATTATAATAAAAATAATGTCGATTATGAGTAAAGAATCCATACTCATAGCAATGCGTGGGTCAGCTATTTTATTTGTTTTAATTTTTAGAGTTCTTTTTTTCACATTGTTGTTTTTGACCTGATACATGGTATGGTCTTCCTTTATGTTTTCTTTTTCCATTTTAGTGTCCTTTGTTTTCTTCCACCACCTTCCATAATGTTTCTCTACGTCTTTCACAGTCCAATCGAAAAGAAGGCACCATTTTTCTACTCAACCCTTTCCTTTTTTTTTTTTTGCATTTTTCATTATATTTGTTCACAATGTCTTCAAAAGAAACGCTTTTCATCTTCTCATATTTGTTTCCACTCCTTTCTTCCTCTTTTCACTGCAAAATTAAGAAATTTCTCATTGCGGCCCAAATAAAAACTAAATCAACACATACTTGAAGTAAAAATTAAGGAATTTGTCATTACAAATCAAATGAAAACTAATTAATGTCTTTCTTCCTCTTTCCCCTAAAAAATTAAGAACTGTTTTATTGCTAACAAAATGAAAAACAAGCAATTACATGTTATGATTGGAAATTTAAGAAGTATGTCATTGTTGCGGTGCAATGATTCTCACTTTACTTAGGACTTGAGGTTAGTTGTCACTTATAAGCATTTTTCATTCTTAAACCATTAAGGTATTTTTTGAAAGATAAAACCATAATAGCCTAAATTCATAATGGATAATATCTCAATAAGGTCATCCTAGTGATCGTTAAGAGACATTGTCTGTAACAATTGACAACTTATATGGGAATCATTGTTCTTAAGCCCCCTACACTTGATTGGAGACTATTGTTGTCACGACCTGATATAAGCACGTAAATATCATTAAGTAACATCTAGCAACTAACGGATTTCCAACCATTAAGCTTAAAAGTTTAAGTTTGGATTACTTAAGTAGTCAAATCCTTACACGTATAACTTTTTCATATTCTTATATTTATCCAATGTGGGACTTTGGATAATAACTGTATAGTAGTTAGTTTGACCTACCAGTTTTAGCTACTTGCTTTAACTGTCTATTTAGTTGGAATGTCACGATTCACCCCCTCTTAGGCTTGCAACGTCCTCGTTGCTAAGCCTTTCAATCATGATGCCAAAATATCTTTCGTGTTTCGTCGATGTGGGATTCACCTATGCTCAACTAATTGATGTAGGGTTTGCATGAAAATGAAATTAAGGGATTGAAACTTGTGTTGCTGAAATTTTTTGTTGGTTGAAATGATTTTGGAAGATTAATTTTTTAATTGTAGGCACTGTTTGGAATAATTTTTGGCTTAGGAACTAAAATATCATAATTGTTATCTTAGGGATTCATTTGAAATAACTTTTAGTTTATTTACTTTATTGTAATTTTTCAAAATTAGCAATTTGCGGACTTCTAAAATTATTAATAAACTGCTGACTAAATTGTAAAAATTAAAACTTTCGGCCATTGCATTCGCTAATATTTTTCTTTTCTAATTCTTACTTTATATACAATAATTCTAATATATAAATATTAGCTCTTTTTTTAGACTTGAGCCTAACGATAAGGTGGAGTTCCAACAGCGGATAGAAGAATCCATCAAGAAGGGCGTCGCCTCGACATTCGCATCACCAGCCCCACTGAATCTTGGCGCAGTAAGACCGATCGAAAGATCGAGTAGATTAGCTTTCTATATTTTCTTTTTGAATGGATGAGATTTAAATTTATATATTATTATTTTTTAAACTGGAATGAATAACTTCATTTATCAGAAATTGCAACAGAATACAGAGCAGCAGTCAAAAGACAATCAAATGGCCTGCCCTACACAAAATAATCGGGCAAATAAGCCGCAGCTCTCGCAAAATTATGAGCAACAGTATTACTCAACCTATGGTTATACACAATTGAAACTGATCTACAAATAGACAAAATACCCTTACAATCCGAGACTATAACACCAAAATAAGATTCATCCTGCTCCAAGCCATTGATTGTAGCAGCAGCCATAAGAGCATCAGTAGCTATTTCAATATCCTCCAGACCTAGCTCCTTAATCCAACTCAGCATCTCCCTCATACACAACACCTCAGCAAGCTCCGGATCCAACAGAAAGGGGAGGCACCTGAAAAAAAAAAAAGCAGTAATGGCACCTTCAGCATTCCTCACAATCCCGCACATCGTGGTCATTTTTGCCTCTTGAAAACAGGCTATATCAGTGTTAGCCTTAAAAGTGTGGCTAACTAAAGGACACCATGAAACTTTACCTGAAGGCAATTAGTAACAAAAGTGGGACTACGTGAATCTAATCCACAGATAGCTTCATCCCATTCAGATTTTTTCATAGAACATATCCTAACCACAATCTCTGGATTTTTGAACCTGTTTGACCAAACCACATCATTTCTGTGTTTCCATATAGCCCAACGGAGCCCAGAAAACCACACAACATCATCAGTTTTCAGAGACCTAATAACATTCCTAAACCAGTCAGCAAAACAGTTGCCCATGAGGTCATTAACCTTCAGTCCAGTGAGGAGCCAAACCATCCTAATGAAGGGAAAATTTCTAAAGCAATGAAGAGAAGTTTCCAGATCCAAGCCACAAACATTACAAATAGCACAAACATTAATAGATTTTTCAACTAACCTCACTTTTGAAGGAACCACGTCTTTAACAACTGCTTCCACAAATGTCGGTTCCCCCCAGGCTATTCAGAGAAATCCCCAACTAGGACTCTATAGGCCGATCTAACAGAGTAAATTCCATTCCTCTTAGCAGACCAAATTAACTTATCATCTGGGCCATCCCCACTCAGAGGAATTTGGAGAATCATCTCCCTATCCCTCCCATTAAATGTATTAATTACTTTTCCAATATCCCAGCCACCGTCCTTACTAAACTCCGACACACAAGCTTCAGAAATATCCGAAGGCAAAGCTGAAGAGATATAAGGATTAGAGACATCATTCAACCACGCATCTCTCCCAACAAGAATTGAATCTCCTCTCCCCACCCTCCACCTACTGCCATGCCGTATAAGCTCTTGAGCCTTCATAATGCTCCTCCAAGTATAACTCGGTCTCTGGCCCAACTTGGCATTCAAAAACTTGGAAAATATTTTTCCTTCAACACTCGTGATACTAAAGCGTCTGGGACTGTTACAATTCGCCAGGCCGTCTTGCCAATAAAAGCTAGATTGAAGTCTCTCAATCGTTTAAACCCAATCCCCCCAAAATCTTTGGGAGCACACATCTTCTCCCAACTCAACCATCTAGTACCCCTCCTACCTCTTGAATCCCACCAAAATCCATTCAATATTTTCTCTAACTCCTCAAATAAACCACTAGGAAGTTGGAACAGGCCCCAGATATAATTGGGAATTGCCAATCCCACCCTCTTAATCAAAACTTCCTTCCCAGCTTTGGATAAGAATTTAGCACTGCACCTATTAACAACTCTCTACAGTCTATCTTTAAGATACCAAAAAACTTTCGTCTTGTTTCTACCCATCTCAGCTGGAAGACCGAGATACTTATCAAAGCTTTCCACCACCCTTACTCCCAAAATCCCGGCCACTTTAGTCAATTCAATGCTACAATTCCTGCTAAATTTAACCATCGACTTTTTCAAGTTAATGAATTGCTCGAAGTCCCTCTCAAAGGACAATAGGATCTCCCGGATCCTTAAAGCTTCGCTAGGGCAAGCCTGCAGAAATAGACAGCTATCATCGGCAAAGAAAAGGTGTGTTCTTGCAGGAGTAGATCTTGCATCTCGGCATCCATTTATGAACCCCTCCCCTTCACTCTTTCTAATTCTAGCAGACAATCCATCCATACAGAAAATAAACAAATATGGTGAAAGCGAGTCACCCTGACGAAACCTCTAGTTGGGACAATAAGGCCAAGAGAGCCCACCTCAGTATTCACCCAAAATTTGGCCGAGGAAACACAATTCGTCAACAAGTTAGTCCATCTCTCACCAAATCCCATGCTCACTAACATCCTCCGTAAAAATTCCCATTCCATATTGTCATAAGCTTTGGACATATCTAGCTTAAAAGAGGCAAAACCCTTCTTACTGTGCACCTTCAACTTCAGATAATGCTGGATCTCAAATGCTATCAACACATTATCCGAGATCAACCTCTTAGGAATAAAAGCACTCTGCGAATCCGACATAAGGCACTCCAACACTGGCTTTATCCTGTTTGCAAGCATCTTGGCAACAATTCTATATAATACTTGACATAATGAGATCGGTCTAAAATAAGTTACTTTGCATGCATTCTCAAATTTTGGGATCAACACAATAGAAGTCTCACCCAAAGACTCTAGAATTACACCACTCTGAACTATGTTAATGCAAAAAGTCGTCACTTCGTCTCTAATAATGTTCTAAATTTTCTGAAAGAAGCACGGATTCAACCCATCAGGGCCAGACGCCTTATCCGGGTTCATATTGAACAACGCATCTTATACCTCTTTTCACGTGAAAGGCATCTCAAGTTTAGCTCGTTGCTCCTCCGTCAATGAGCAATCCACACAATCAATAATAGCATCAGCATCACAACATATGGATGAGAACAACTGCTGAAAATAGTTAAGAACTCCAAACCATTATCCCATCCCCTTCTAACCCCAACATCATCAACAAGAGATTCCATCTTATTCCGTCTCTTCCGAGCCGAAGCAACGGAGTGGAAATACCTGGAATTTCTATCTCCGTCTTTCAACCAGCAAACTTTTGCTCTGTCTCCAGAAGGCCTCCCTCTGTTTAAGAAAGCCAAAAAAACTCTTCCTAACCTCTTTGTACTTCTCCATATCCTTAGAATCCCTTTTATGCTGAAGCCTCTCCATATCTTTTTTCAACTGATTTATCCTAACATTAAAACCAGAAGAAAAACGATGACGCCAGTTTTCCACCTCCACTGCACAATTACACAACCTAGGCAGACTATTGGTCTCTCCAGAATCATCCCAAAAATGTCTTACAATATCCATGCACCCCAAGTCTTTGACCCACATTTTCAAATCTAAAAGCTTTCTCTCTCACTGATATTCTTCTGGGCTTTAGCTCCAGTAACAATGGCGAATGGTCAAAGCTCAACCCAGCAACATTTACCACTTTAGCCTCAGGATACAACTCTCTGTCTAATTCATATTTGCAAACACACGATCCAACCTTTCCTCCACCCAAGAGTCCGAACCTCTACCCTTCTCCCAGGTGAACCCATAACCAACCATCCTCAGATCCTCAAGCATACAATCACTCATGGCCTCCCTAAATCCTTTTATAAGTCTATAAGCCAGCTAGGTTACGGGGTTTCCCCCTCTATTCCGACCGAAATAGGAGATCGTTAAAATCTCCCCTACAAACCCATAAAAGTGTCGAATCTCTCGACAACCGGCAAAGAAGATTCCAAGATTCTATTCGACTGGACCTTTTCGGATGCTCATAGAAGCCTGTAAGTCTCCAGATGGAACCGACTTCTTTAACTTGAACATCAATACGGTTGCTCGAAAAGCTTAAAAGTGAGACTTGAATCTCAGAACTCCAAAATAGTGTCAAACACCCACCCACTCCTATTAATTGGGTGGGCCCAAATTCCGCCCTTAAACCCAAGTTTCCTCTTGACCCATTCCACACGGGCCCTCAGAACTTTTGTCTCATCGAAAAGAACATTTGGGTTTTTGCGATGGACTAAATCCATCAAGACTTGAACTAACCATAGGTTATCCAGCCCACGACAGTTCCACAATAAGTGACTCATTCGATCGGCGGGCCTGGTCATTTCCACTAGAACCCGCCTCGGACCCATTTTTTGTCTCGACCTTACCAAAAAATCGGACTCAATCTGTTCCTTCTCATATGCCACCAGCCCCTTTGGCCCGTTATTCCCTTCCAACAGTTGATGGCCCATTTCCTCAACCCTTTTTCTTTTTATCTTGTTAATTTCCAATCATTTAACCAACTTGCCAGTCCTCAACACATTTCCCTCCATCCCCATCTCCGCTTCCATAAATCCTTCGTTCGGCGTGCCCTTATCTTTACCAATCCCATCCTCATTAAATGTAGTCGACTCAGTATAGTTCTCGACCATTTCTTGGGGAACATTCTCACCAACTCCTGTATCCCTATCTTGCACTTGTTCAAATCTTCCTTCCTCTGCACCCTTTCTTCCCGCCTTTCCCACCGGCAACGGACTCTGCCAGAGTAGCTCACCATGGACAGTTCTAAGGAACCGATTTTGATTTAAAAATGCACCACCCCCATCTCGGCCTTATGGATATAATCGTATCTCCGCCTCACTTCCTGTTTCTCATAGATTTCATGACAAAATTTTTCTGTATGGCCAAGCTTACCACATATAAAAAATAACTGGGAAGTTTCTCATTTTTGAACATAATACTGTGCCATTCACCTCCAAGTTTCTTGACTTTTGTCTGCTTTAATAGCGCCTTTTGAATGTCCATCCTTACTATGATCCGAAGATACCTACGCCATTGATCATCAAAGTTTTTTTTGACTCTGAACAAATGTACTCCCCAACCAAATTTCCAATATCCCGACAAACTCATTCCGACGCAAAACCATCGGGACCTCATGTAGTTGCACCCAAAAAGTGGAATGAAACAAGTTGACCCATACCCTTCTCCAACTTCTGCCAAACAAGCAGTTGCTTCTCAAAAGACCAGGGTTCTCCATCAAGCACTCTCTTAAAATCTAGCTCATGAAAGAACTGAAAAACATACCGATTTGGTGCTATATCCTTAATGAAAACTCCCCCAATCGGCCGCCATAGATTTGAGAGTGTATCAATAGCAAGTGGTGGCTTTGGCTGCTTATCCGTTAAAAACCTTTCGACCATGCACAAGTCATAATTCCACTGCGTTCCTGAGTCGCCAACATTCCCTTCATCCACACTAAATTCTAAACCCACCATATCCTCATCACCAATAGTCAACCTCCTACAACCCACTACAATATCTCCTTGGTTTGTCATTCTGGAGTCAACCAAGAGAACAATGAGAAGGAACACGAGAAGAGGTGATCAACGGAGCAAAAGAGCAAGTACCTAGATTAGGAGACACCAAGAAATAAAGCGAAATAAAGGAAGGGCAGACTTGTCAGTGGGACAAGACGAAACTTGCAAAAGAGCAAGACTAATTGTTCATATTCTCAAAGAGTTTAATTTTGGAACTCTTTATGAGTCCATTGATGCAATCGACGCGATTCATTTTTGGATAAGGTAAATTATATATTTTAGTTATACTTTGGATGTACTTTTTTTTAGTAGGAGTCTCGCTAGAGGCATTTTCCTATACTACCCAAACCACTTTCCACTCTTGGATGTCCTTTGGACATATTTTCTAAATTAATTTAAATTTAAATATTTTATTTAATATTTCAGTTAGTTTTGACTTAAATTTAGTTATAATTTAATTTATAATTATCTATAAAAATAAAAAAAAATCAAAGTTTGAGAAGAAATTCGCCCCAATATTTGCGACAACAATTATTTTGGTCTCAAACTTGGCAACCAAAATTGTCGTAAAATTTGCTACTAAAAGTCAATTCATTGGACGCTTTTAAAGTCAAAAAATGTTAGCGACAGAAATTGTCACACAATTTTGCCATGAAATTCGTCACTAGAGAGCGATGTAACTGTGAAATCGTCACAAAATTTCGTCGACTTTTGATCAACCTTTGCGACGAAAACTTTTGACTCAAGGTAGCAACGAAACAAACATTCTTGCAAAGTTGCGATGTTTCCATCGCAAAAATGTCTTTATGACGAGCTTTTTGCGACAATACGTTGCAACAAAAATTTCATCACAAATCTTGTTTGTGACGAAATTCTCCTATTTGCAAGGAATTCTTTTCGTCTCAATTTTTTTTTTGTAGTGACATTTGTCTCTCAAATCACCGAGGCGTTATTTTAAGGTAAAAATCATGCAGGCCTGTGGTACCAAAGCAAACAATACTATGGTAGGGTAGGTCTAACGATCATCAAGAAATATGGTCCACAACAATTGGTGTCATCTATAGAAACTCGAGTAAAAGGGTATGTTCTTGTGATCCTTACCTTTGATTAGGGGGCAATTGATGTGCCATATATCCTAATTTGTTTAGGAGACGAGGCCAAAGTCTGTTTATAAGTACCTTTATCTCTCAAACCATCGAAATGTCTTTTCAAGGACAAACTCATGTGGGTTTATGAAGTTTAGAGTAGAAAATACCTCGATCCAGTGTGCTTTGTGATCATTGAGGGGACATGATCCACAAAAATTGTAAACCATGAAAAACAATTAAAAAATAAAAATTTTTAATTGCAAGTTAAATTAAAAACAAATGAACATATGTCTGGATAGAGAGATTGCATTTTTTATTAAATTTTTATTTGGTTTTCCTTGATTTCTAATTTTTTTTTATGTATAAAAATTAAGAATTTTTTCCCTACAAGACAAATGCAAACCAATTAAAAACCTTTTTTTTTTTGAGACAGTGATTGTATTATAATCTAGATTCTATCTTGTTTTCTTTAATTTCCAAAAGAAAAACTAAATGGCGACCTCTAGTCTTATTTCTCATAGGAAGCCAATTGAAAACTATTTGAAAGCGGATTGGAAGCATAAGATATTTGAATAGAAAACTAAATAAAAATCAATTGAAAACTTAAATATTTATCGCTGGAGAGAATACACTCATTTTTTGTATAAAAATTTCAGTCCGTCCGTTTGTAAAAAAAAAAAAGCTCTTTGTCAGCATTACTTTTTAATTTATAAATTTTGGAAATTAGTAAATATATATTTGTCCCATACACAGACATACATATAGTCGGGGTTGACTTTCTTAAGTTGTTGATTGTTGAGTACAAGTTGGGCCAATATTTCCACTAATGAGTCAATTTCAGAGATTGATGTTGAAGCGATTGGGAACTTGGAATTGGAAGACATCATTGTATAAATGGGGACAAACCTACTTCTTCAACTCGTCTCAAGTTCACAATAAAATCTAGCTACTCTTCTCAGAGAGAATAAGGCCTTCTTGTTCTTTCTTTTCTTTTTCCAAAAATATATATATATATATATATATATTGAACTCCATAGAGAAATAAATATTTTTCAGAAGACAAGGATGAAGTTGGAAGAAGACTCCTTGTCCGTGTCTATGGAGGAGATTCACGTTGATTGTAGAGGCAGGCCTTGCAAGTCCGACTCTAAACATGGCGGAGTGACTTCCGCTCCTTTTGTCCTTGGTTTGTTCCCCTCTCTCTTTATCCTTCAAATGTTTGATTCCTTAAACATGCATCTTTATTTTTTTTTTTAAAAATTTGCATATTTTAATTCACTTGTTCGCACTATTAATATGCAGTGTTTCAAGCTTTTGAGATGATGTCAATAGCAGCGGTTGGAAATAATCTCATCACATATGTGTTCAATGAGATGCATTGTCCATTATCGAAGTCTGCAAATATTGTCACCAACTTTGTAGGAACAGTATTCCTTCTGTCACTGCTTGGAGGGTTCCTCTCAGATTCTTATCTTGGTAGCTTTTGGACTATGTTGATCTTTGGCTTTGTTGGTGACTACTTTTCTTCTCTCTGTTTTTTAATTTCTTTTAAAATTATTTTGCCTCACGAAATGCATGATCCTTTCACTTTGTTTTTTGCCCCAGTCAGTTCAAATTAATCAAAGCTAAATCTCCAATATTGCATATATCAGATTCTTGCCTCTCATTTAATATGTTGACCTATTCATTCTAAATTCTTCATGATAATCTTATATGTTAAGGGCTTGTTTCGGATGTGCATATAGTGGATAGTAGATAGCAGGTAATAAATTTTTAAATATTAATTAAAAAATAAAGAGGGTAGCACAATTTTTAAACAAAAACACATGCTAAATCTATATGCTTGTCGTGTCAAACAAATCCTAAATTACTAATAGCATATCATAGAGCTCGACAGGAGCATTTCTTATTTTATTTTCCAGAAATTATTCTTAAGAATAAAATATTTTTTTCTTATAATCGTTACTGATGAGATTTGTAAAATACTGTTTTATTGCCTCAGGGTTTTATATTACTAGCCATTCAAGCTCATGTGGCACAATTGAAGCCACCAAGCTGCAACATGGCGAGTGATCATGGAGGACACTGTGAGGAGGCAAAAGGGTACAAGGCTTTGATATTCTTTTTAGCATTGTATTTGATGGCAATTGGAAGTGGATGTTTAAAGCCAAACATAATTTCTCATGGTGCTCACCAATTCAAGAAGAACGACTGTAAACAATCAAATAAGCTCTCCACTTTCTTCAATGCTGCTTACTTTGCCTTTAGCACGGGAGAGCTTATTGCATTGACAGTTCTTGTTTGGGTGCAAACAAACTCAGGAATGGATGTTGGGTTTGGAGTCTCAGCTGCAACTATGGCTGTGGGATTTATTAGCTTGATTTCAGGCTCTTCTTCTTATAGGAACAAACATCCTCAAGGAAGCATATTCACTCCAATGGCAAAGGTAGTTTAAACTTTTAGTTGGATTGATTCCTAATATAGTGTTGAGATAATTCATGGTTAAACAATTAATTAAAAGATTCTAAAACTTTCTTGTATGTTTAGTGCAAATCACTTTATGGTCTTTCTTGTCTTTCCATCTGTAGGTTTTTCTCAACAAAAGATATGGAGTATCTCTTTCTTTAGCCATTTAATTATAAATTGATTTCAATCACCCAAATCGTGCTTCTTCTTTTGTCCCATTTTACTCTAACCTTTCTAATTTTGAATACAAAATTGAAACCATTTTGTGGTTCAGGATATCTCTCTTAGAAGTTTCGTTTCTTATTTTAATGCTACTGGAAGATTTAATTTAACTATAATTGGGCTAATTAAAGCACTATGATTTTGGCTTTCCTTCAACGACTAAACATACTTTAATCCAATATAAGTAAAGCTTTATAAGCTTTAGGAGCACTATACCTGGCGATGTGTGATGATTCACAATCGTCTGTATCTTTATTACTTTAGTTTGCATCTGATTGGAACTGGCGGAAATTACAGATTCCTTGAATTTGACAAAAAGTAAAAGAATTTGTTACTGTTTACAGTCGCCTCACTCTCCTCTTTTTTAAGGCACTTTGTTTGGTTTTTATAATATTTTAACATTATATATTATATATTTAATATATTATAATTTTTAAAAGACGTATTAATTTTTTTATTTTTTATTATATAATATTTTAATTTAGAATATTGTTTTATTATTTACTATTAAATTTAATAAAACCAAACATCCTATAAATTAACTGAGTGCATCTTCAATTTGTATATTTCTACAATTTTTTGGCACTGATTTTTCTATTGTGGAAAAGGTTTTTGTGGCAGCAATTAGTTTGGTAACCTAAAAAAAAAAAGGTTGTGATCTGCTACTATGATGTAAAATTCATTTATGTGTTCCATTTACTTAGGGTACGTGTGATATGTTTCTCCGCATCTTTCCCTCATATATTTTTGTCTTTCAGTGATGATTTTAGCACCAACAAAAGGGATTTAGCGTCAAAAATTCCATCTCCGATGCTTATTAAAAAAAATTGCGTCTCTAAAATGAGGATTTTTGTCGCTTAATTCGTTTTAGCCACAAAATTTAGCAACGAAAAATTCCTCGTTAAAGACAGCCTTGCTAATTGAATTTGATGATGATTTTGACACCAAATTTGCTTCAAGCAGCATTCAATGCTAATTTGCAAGGAAACGTTCAATGGAAAACCCCTGTTACTAAATTTGATGATGACTTTATTACTAAATCTAGCATAAATTTAAAGGTTAATACGTTGACTAAATTCAACAAAATGATGCATTTAGTGATCACTTTGTCACTAGATTTAGCTTAAAATTGTCTGTTAATCAAATTATCATTGTTCTATAATCAATTTTAAAAGTACATGTTTTTTTATCATATCTTTTATCTTTTTTATCTTTCATCTTTAGTATTTACAGAGATTGGAATGAGCTATTTTAAAAAATTAAAAATAATTATTTACATATTTTTTTATTTTATAAAATAATTATTAATTTAGTTAATTTAATTTAATTAATTTAATTTAAATAATATAAAAATTAAAATAATCTAAATTAAATCTCAAAAAAGCTTGGGTCAACTCACAAACTATCCAATCTTTATCTAAACTTTTTATATGTTCTCATTATTTCTTTTATGTATTTTTTCTTTTTGTGCATTCCTTTTAATTTATTTCATTTATTGATATGCATTTTTTTATTAATTACTTTTTGCAGAATTTGAATTAATACTATATAAAATAATTTAATATTATATGTGTGTGTTATATAAATATTTCTTTTATTATATATGTAAAATATTATGATTAAATTCCAATTCCGCAACAAATGTAAACCAAACATATAACTATAGGAATTAAATTTTGATTCCGTATTAAACCAAACAATTATGATAAAAATTATTTTGATTACGATTCTTGTCATTTCAATTTCTTATATAATCGATTCCGATTCTGATTTTCATGAATTTTTTTATTACCAAACGACCCCTAAATGAATGAGAAGGGAGAGAGATGGTTGGTCGGCATAATTGAAGGAAAGGAGAGAAAAAAGTTGGAGGAAGAAAGACAAGGAGAGAGAAAATGGTTTTAGAGAGAGAGAAGCTTGATCTCACTTTCCAGGTAAACAGTAAGTCCGATTGGCAAACTAAAAGAAGTGTTGTGATCCTCGCCATCCCCTCTTTCATTTGAGAGCGGTGGCTAACCGTGAAACAACCAAAATCCAATGGCATTTGAGGAGGAAAATAGGGATGATTTTTGGGTGTTTTCTATCAAACGGTAAGGAGTTAGGATGTGAGGTTGTCATCATTGGACTCCTCTCATCAAGATTTATTGATCTGGGTTGGTGGTTAACTTTTCAGCAAGATTTCAATGATCGGCCGAAGATGCTTTGACGATTTTTTGGCGAGATTTTCTTCCAATTCCAACAATGAATTCCAATAGTGTGGGATCAAATTTTAGTGGATAAATGGGACTTGAAGGAATTCAAATGGTTTGCGAATTATTATAATTATTTATGAAATTTTATGGCAAGAAATTATTATGAATGTTGTTATTTTTGTTAATGATGGTTTGGATTGAGAAATTGGTATGAAGATAACGGATTTGTGAATAATATGAGGTGTTGTAATTGTAGTAGATGAGGATTATGGAGAAGGTTGGCATGACTCGTTCTCGGACCATGATCGGTGTATGAGGCGAATCGTCTATGGGAGCCCGATCCATCTCGCACAAGCCTAAGAGAACATAATCAAAACTAATTCATTGCAACAATACTAAAACCATTTTCAAAGGTTAATAAATAGAAATACAAACTTGTTTAAACATAAGTTTTAATAATAATAAAATATCTAATAAACAATAAATCATGTCTAAAATACCAAATAAATATATAGAACATACACTCACAAGTATACTGGTGTGGAGCAACTACAAAATAAATAACTGGGCCCGAACAAAATGGCACTGACTGCAACTGCAGAAAGCCTCACCGGGTGTTAAATGCCGACAGATCGCAACTAACCAAAATCACCTGAAAATAAGAATAAAGTAGATGGAAATAAAAGAAAGGGGTAAGAAACCCTAGTAAGGAAACGACACTCCAAAGCGGCTTCAGGCCTCACGTAAACCATTTTGAAAACGTTTAGAAAACATCTCATACAAATATAAGGGTATATACGTATATACGCTAGATACAAAATAGTAGATAAAAATTCATTTTGAAATTATTCGCAACCAAAGCAAACAACAAACACGCAAACGTACAAAATATTTATTTTCAAATCATAATGCAAATATCATGCTAGATGATCAACAGAGCTGGTAATCAATGATCATAGGCTCGTACTATATTGAAACTGCGCTGACTAGATCAGATCAAAATAAACGAGCAACCTTAGGAGTCCAAATGGTACTCGACTCAAAAGGGCTAACAACCGACAACCTTAGGGACTCTAAATAACTCTATGTCCACCCTAAGGGTCTCAAGTTTGTAACAAAGCAAATACTGATCTAAGCACATCCACGAGCATTGTTGTCACGTGCTTCAACTAGATATACTCCGTCAGACTACAAAACAATACGCTAAGGGAAAATGAGCAATATCACAAACTCACCAAATTTTTTTTCCAAATAACAGATAACGTGCCAAAACAATCTGACATGTGACTAATATCAAATCCAAGATCAGGATCATACGTGGACTCAGCCACTAAAATATGTGTGGACTCTGCCATTAAAACATACGTGGCATTTACCACTAATCAATAACAAATCACGTGTCAGGCTAGTATACATGACTACCAACTTCCCTGGTAGCTGAGATTTTTCAATGCATTGGTATACCAAAGGTTATGTACCTCGTAACAAAAGTGTCCCGAGTCAGAATAATTTAATGTAATTTAATTTTTTTTAAAAAATAAAAATTTGAATGTCAAACAAATACTAGTGGTTACACCACTGACATATCATGCAATAATCGATTTCATAAATCAAAGAAACCACCAAATATATTTTAACCCACCATAAGCAGTGTACATTCGATCAAAATAATTAGCAGAGCAAAATATCAAATTCCAGAGAATATAAATATTTCCAAAAATATTTATATAAGTGGAAAATATAATAGATTTAAAAAACAAAACCAAATTTGATAACAAAACAAATTTTCTTCAAAAACCAAGTTATTTCAAAGCAAGGTTCTTATTATCAAATTTCACATAAGTCCGATTTTTAGGATTACCAATCCATTAGTAATTCCAAATTACATGCTAAGGTCAGACACAGCAAAAACGATATGAATTTAGAAAATACAACCTATGTGACTGAAACTGTTATTCTACTCACTTGATATTCAAACTGGATAGCTCAGTCACACACCACTGGTGGCTGGCTAACCTCGCTTCACGAACAAGAAACTAAAACAGAAATCAAAACATAATAAAAAATATGATGTTGGTACTATGGCGGTACCAAAATATATGAAAATGCAAAAATAGACTCGAACCCTCGCATAACGCTCAAATCCTCAGTTCGAATCAAGACCTAACATTATAATCCAAAATCTAACTCTGATGTAAAATTATACTTTAATCTTCAAAATATTCCAATCTATAATTTATTCCTTAACACTCCAAAATATTTAATAAATCCTTAAATTCCTTCAAATATATAAATAAATTTCCCAAATAATTTAAAATCCTAATTTGGTCCCTAAAATGTAGAATATAGTATTTGGTTCCAAATGACAAATTATCTAATTAGTCCCTAAATCCGTTCTACTTGGATTCAACTAAACCAAACTATAATAAACGATTCCTAGCATCCTCAAGAACTTGAATCCAATGCCCATCTCAACAAATAAAAGCAAATTTATTAGTAATTTTTCCCTAAAAATTCGGATTAACCCTAACCAACACAATTTCTTCCTAAATTTTCAACATTCATCACAAACCCATCAATGTCCAAGCTCACTCCACTAAGATGTAACAAAAACAAACCCACATCTAGCAAGAATTTCGTTCAAAACCGAATCCATTCAAACCCAAACAAAAACCCATTTTCATTTCCATGAAAATAAAGAAGAACAAGAGAAGAATGATAGATAGTTACCTCAATTTGATGGCAATAAATGAAAGGAAGCAAGGAGGATTACAGAAATAGGTGAGTGTATGAGTTTGGAAAATGAAATGGAGGAAGAAAGCAAAAGCCACAGAAATGAGTTTTGATAAAAAAAAAAAATGAAATGGAGAGACGGGTCTGGGAGTTTAAATAAAAAAGGCACCAAAACGGAGAGACGGGTTTAAAACAAAAAGGCACGAAAAGGTGCATAGCAATTTGGTCCCTTTTTTTTTTCCTTTTTTCTTCGCTGCTGCCTCTTCTTCTTTTATTCTTTTTTTCTAAAACAAACCAAATCAAATAGGGCATTACATTAATAATACAATTCAAAAGATACTAAATTTAATTAATAAGAATTAATGAATATAATCACATATAAATTTAAAGAACAAACTATATTTTTTTCTATAAAAATATATTTAACAAAAATAACAAAAATGATAATTAGATAAATTAAAAACAGAAAAGAAAAATACCTTTTTCATTAAATCTTTCAAAATAGGATTCTAATATCAATCACTTCGAATATAATTATATTTCATTAATATGTCTAGAAGAAAAACTTGACATAATATATTAATGTAAGCTAAATTATAGTTATTTCTAAAATGAAAATTATATCTATTTTATATAAATAAAATTATTCTAAAGAGATTTTTTTGTTGAGTTACATTAACATAAAAAAATGCAGGATGTGACAAGGGTAATAGTAATTGAAGATGGATTAAGAATATAGTAAGGAGTAATATGGAGGGCTAAGGTAGAGGCTAGTACGAGGATCTA
The DNA here is from genome assembly GCA_948243855.1 of Flueggea neowawraea. Taxonomy (NCBI): domain Eukaryota; kingdom Viridiplantae; phylum Streptophyta; class Magnoliopsida; order Malpighiales; family Phyllanthaceae; genus Flueggea; species Flueggea neowawraea. The sequence continues at coordinate 27,689 of CAODLS010759130.1, forward strand.
AGCTTAGAATTAAGAAGGGAAAATTAAAAAGGAAGTTGTTCCGGTTCATTTTTGCTCATAGTGCAATAATTTTTATGCCATTGTTAAATTTGAATTTTAGCGTAAGCCAAATCCTTATATGCTTATTCTTTAATTCTTGTAATAAGAGGGACTCTTGCATTGCCATTAGACACTGGAAGTACTTCAGCTAGCTGAGTCTACGATTATTCTTTATCTTAATTAGGCGAATGGACGTATATACAACAAAGGTTGTTTCAAAGTATATTTATGTATAATTTCGCTGAATCTATGAATTTATGAAATGTTTATTTTCGTATAAAATAGGAGCAATATAAGTTATTTTCAGTTGTTTTCATGATTTTCATGACATTCATGCATTGTATAAAGTCATTTGAGATACATGCATATTGAGTGAATGAACTAAATGGTTGGTTTACAATGATATACACCTATAATAAAATATGATAAATTACTAAAATGTCAAGCTATATTATTGATCATACACTTGTAGTTGTATTATACTGTGATATAACTGAGTGTATCTTGTTAGAGTCTGTGGTCTGCAATGCTCATAGATACTCTTATTGATCAAGATGATTATGGTTTGATTATTGAGATGAGCGGATCCGAGAATTCAAGACAATCGGCTAACTAGTTTCAGCTATTTGACCGTTAAGATGTTAGATACTATTTTAGCCCTCAAAGCTATCAATTTATTAGTCCTTTTAAGCCAAGTACTATTTTAAATTTCAAGATTGCTAGCTTGAACTTGATCTTATCTTGGGTGTTAGTTGTGGGTTACATTTATTATTTTAGCATCCAAGTAGCTGCAAGAGTAGTTTCAGTATGTTATAGGTGTATAATCAGTGATGGATGTCGAATCCAGCGAAAATATTCCTACCAAAAAAAGATAAATTTTGCAGATAGTAATGAATAGTGTCAAATCCACAAAATATAATCATTTACACAAAATATAACATCTAACCATTCAAATAGGTTAGTTATAGTTGTCGGCAACCGCTCAAGAACAACCACCCTCTACTTACATCGTCGATTAAAGACCCCTGACCAATTATTTCCTTACCAATAGACAATTCTTGAGACCTCTGACAAGATTTAATATACCACCAGCATTAAGAATTAAAGGGATCCAATACAAGCCAACAAATTTGAGGCCTCGATTTATTTAAACTTGCCTATTTAATTACATAACACGGAGAATGTGCAACCACAAGCAACTACTATTCACTACTTAGGCTAGAAACTAATGAGACCTCGCATATCTAACTAGTATTTTATTGTTATGCCAATCAATCAACCGGTTATTATTAAAATAATTAACATAACAATAATAATATAACAAGTAAACACAAGAATTAAATAGATATGTGAAACTAAAAAGATAAATTAAGAACAAAAGTCTCACAAGTTTTTCGGATTAAACTTCAAAAGTACCTTAACTAGAATAAGTTTAACAATGCATATTGAGGTTGAAGAACACAAAAATAAAATAGTTGTAGTGGCTGTCCAGCAGAGAATAGAATGTCAAGAGAGAGCCGACTATCCTAATTCATGGATCTTTTATAGTGAATTCTCACTCTTAACCCTATTGACAAGTACTTTAAAATAACTATAACACATCCTAAAATAGTCTCAAGGGCAAGATAGGAATAAAAGACTAATTTCTATCCATAGTAAGTCTCCTCACATTGCTCAGCAATCACAAATACTTAGACACTTCATCACATGTTTTATAAATTTTGTCCAATAAGTCGACATCCCTCGACATGGCCATGTCGAGATCAGCTTTAGTTCCCAAGCCCAAATTGCTTTCTTCCAAAATCCACCAACTTTGCTCCATTTTTATCAACTCATCACCTAAACCCTATAAAATACAAGACCATGTAAAAGCACATAAAATAAACAATGTATAACACAAAAATCAGTGCAAATAAACACTAAAAACATGAAAAAAAATGCACAACATTAATCAGTGATATCATAACTCGCGATTGAGACTATGTATATATAGCAATTATGCACGTTGTATTTGCATTGCATGATATTTTCTTAAAGATGCATGTTAATGGCTAGCATGTATGATATGCTCAAAGGTAATTGTTATGAATAATGAGGAATTGATCGATAACCAATTAAGATTAATGATAATGATTTGATAACAGATAATGAAATGTTAATTGTTGATATGGGTGTGTGTGTGTACCCCTTTATTGTTTCCCTTTTGTTATGTATGTGCCATTTTACGAGTTTCATACTCACCCTCTTTCCTCCCTCCATAGATTGTTAGCAGCTAGAAGTTGATTCCTGCTCACTCCATATTCGTCTTCAAAGCTCTTCTAGATGAGGTTGTACCAATAATAGCAGTTGAATATCTTTTGGTTGATTGTATTTTGTATCTTGGTCATTTAGAATAATTATTTTAAATTATCTAGAAAGCTTTGATACTTTGCTTCTTTTCTTTGATTTTGGATATAATATTATAAGGTATTATGTAAGGAATTATGATAAAACGGTAGGTTTTATGGATGATTTTATGACAAAATCTAAATATGTTTTGAACGAATCAATCAAGTTATGATGGAATTGTTGAGCCAATTTTGGTCAGCATGTGAAATCTTGCTACATTTTGATGATTAACAAAGCATGTGAAAAGTTAAAGTAAGCACGTTATATCCATTACGCACATAGTCAATGCACGTTATAATAACAAAAACGGAAGCTAAGCACGTCAACTTGCATGTACTAAAGAATGAAGCTATTTGTACGCACGTTAAATTAGAACAAAATATGTAGAAGAAGATAAGTAGAAGACATCCAGTTTCTAGTAAAACAGAGTTAACGTACGTAGAACTAATGCTACGCATGAAGCTTCTAGACTTTAGAAGACAATGGATATCAGGTGTTTGGATACGCACGCAAGATAATTTCTACGGACAAAGCTCCTAATTTCCAGAGGGTAGTAAGTATCAAGTGTATAACTATGCACACAGAGGTCCATATCTAACCACGTAATAAGAGGTCTTTAGGACAAGTGTAAAAGGTCTTCAAGTGGTATTCACCTAAAAGAGCAATATCAAGGCACACAAGAATAAAAATGTGATCTTGATTTTCAGTCTCTACTCACATAGAAGGATTTAAGCACATAAAGAGATCAAGGTGCAAACTTTATTCAGACTCTCTTTTACGCACACAAAAAAATCAATGCACGTAAAGGATTAGAGAATGATAGTTGTCAAGACGCTCATTGAGATTTGAATTCCAATATTCCTGACATACTGACGTATGAAAATCAAGGTGCAATCTTGAATCTTCGCAACACATGTTATGGTCTATCTCTAAGTGTGCAGAGTATGGTGACTAAGCACAAAGCATATTATCAAAGCACGTAGAGAAGAATTTTTTTCAAGACGAGAAAAGATGAAGTTTTAGAATAGGTCATGTAACATTCCGCAACACACGCAGAACTCTAATAAATAACAGGACTATGCACGTAGACAGTTTGCTACGCACATAGGGGGTATGACGTCATTTAAAAATCAAATTTTGCCATCCACTCACAATAGCTACTTTGAAGCTTGCAACGGCTATTATTCATAGAATGGCTATAAATAGACATCCTCATACCTAGAGAAGGTATGAAAATTGTTGAGAGTGTGCCCAAACTTTGATGCTTTGATTCTTAATTTTCTTTCTCCTAGTGTTCTTGAGTTTTGCATACCAACTGAGTTTTGTTCTGCTATTTACATGATTGGGTTGGTGTGAGAAAATGTTCTATTGATTAAAAATCCACTTGTAATCTAGCTTTGGTATTAAGCTTGAAGGGTAGTATAGGCTTCTTTACTTAGTCCTCATAAAAGAAAAAGTTTTTAGTTTTTTTTTAGGCCTGCAAAAAACAAGGTGTGATAATTACTTTTGAACTTAGAAAACAAGTGCTTGTGTAAAGGCTTCCCTCCGCCCGTGAAGAAAGGAGACTTATTGGATTCAAAACTCTAGAGATAAGGTTTAAGAAGTGGACGTAGATTAAAGAGAACCGAACCATTATAAATTTTCAGCCTTGATCTCTCTTAACCTTCATCTCTTACAATATTAAATTTTTATCTACAATCAAATTCACTCCTTGAATTACAATCAAATTACAAGACTTTCAAAAAGGTTTTAAATTTTTATCTACAATCAAATTCACTCCTTGAATTACCATTTTAAATTTATAGTATTAGTTTGAGTTTGGCTAAATAGCAGGTAAACAAATTAAATGCACTGTACTCTCTTACTATCAGAGGTGGATGTGACATATTCACACTTTAATCTTCCCAAAGAAACATATTTATTGCAAGTTGTAAAGTCCTCTTGACAATGTAATGCTTTGAGATTTGTCGAATCCTACCACCACTAGTGGCACCAGCTAAAGAAAGTGCATCATAATTTCCATCACATTGGCCCCATCAGTTGCAATCTTTCCCCACATGACCAGCCTACTCGGTTGGATTGTGAGTCCGATTGGAGGAAAAAAATTAATAAATTATAGATCAAGCACCACGGATGACTTGCCGTTTGACATTTTCCAATCTTTTTTAGTAAATGACGCCAAATGGATGTATTTGAATACATAATCTGATTATACTAACTTAATTATTGACATTCCATTAGTAGTGTCTTTTTTTCTAAATTCATCCAATTTTAAACTTGAGGAAATACATAATCCACCATTTTTGAAACCTTTGTTTTGCAAATATAACAGTAAAGTTGTTATTGCCTTGAAAAATGAACAATAATAATTTGAAGAACTCGAACACTTGGAAAGCATGAACATCATCTTGAAACCTGCAAACACAAAAAAATGTTGAGGCCGGGATGCTCCCTAGAGGAGTCTCCGACTCTCAAGTCAATATCAATTTTAGCAGAGTATTGGTATGTGTGGAGAGTAGAGTATATCTCAAGAGGTTGTCTTCAACATTTATTTATAGGTGGTGGATTGAAGAAAGAACACTTAAGGCTTATAACGGTCTTCATCAATGATCATAATGTTTCCGTTACGATTTTAAATACATTAAATGGGTTAAATTACCCATGTTATATCAATTGCCCCTTACTATTCTTTCTGGATTTTCCAAAAATAAGAATATAATGTGCTTCGTGAATTTAGCCCATTGCAAGTATTTTAAGAGGAGGGCTTTACTGAGACCATTTCTTTTAGTAAGGAGTATATTGTCCGTTTTTCAAAAATATAGGGAATGCTTATGTTATTTTCTACCCCACCTCGTGGAGTTAGCTATATCCTTAGGAAGTTCACCTCCTCGTGAGGTTCAACATCTCAACCCCATCTCGCGAAGTTCGTCATATTCTCAAGAAGTTCACCTCCCGTGAGGCTCAATATATTGACTCCACCTTGTTGAGTTCACCATCTCCTTAGGAAGTTCACCTCCCCGTAAGGCTCAATATCTCAACCCCACTTTGCAGAGTTCTCCACATCCTCAGAAAATCCATCTCCTCAGAAAGTTCACTTCCTCGCGAGGTTCAACACCTTGACCCACCTCGTGGAGTTCGCCATATCCTTAGGAAGTTCATCTCCTCAGGAAATTCACCTTGCTGTAAGGCTCAACATCTCAACCCATCTTGCGGAGTTCGCCATATCCTCAGGAAGTTCACTTCCTCATGAGATTCAACATCTCGGCCCCACTTTGCAGAGTTCGCCACATCCTCAGAAAGTTCACCTCCCCGTGAGGCTCAACATCTCGACCCCACCTCGCGGAGTTTGCCATCTCATTAGGAAGTTCATCTTCTTTGGAAGTTCACCTCTTCGTGAGGTTCAACATTTCGACCCCACCTTGTGGAGTTCGCCATTTTCCCGTGGAGAAAACATTTCCTCGTGGAGTTCCTCATGAAGTTCGTCATCTCAGCTCCATTTCGTAAAGATCATCAGCTTCACCATGAAGATGTTCATCGTCCTTACCATGCTAGTGTTCAGGGACTTTCCACTAGGTGATCGTGATAAGGTTCGAGCTCTTACTAAAATCAAATTTTTTATCTTGTCGAGTGGAGTTCCTCAGGAAGTTCGTCATTTCAGCTCCATTTCATAAAGATCATCATCATCACCATGTTTATGTTCATCATCCTTACCGTGCTAGTGTTTAGGGACTTTCCACTAGGTAATCGTGATAAGGTTCGAGCTCTCAATAAAATCAATTGTTTTATCTACTGCTCTTATTCTTGTGCTTTTCTTCACTGCACAACAATCATTATGTATCGTTGCTTCCCAATCACATGGCCAAATGATTTTTTGGGCAAGTGATTTCAGTGGAGTCTTAGTAGTAATAGAATTTGATTTGCTTATTAAAGATGAAGTAGACAAATTATCACATGTGCTCATGACAATACTGCTTGGGGTTTCACTTTCCATAGGTCTTAGTGGACAAACTATCGTGTGCGTTCATGACAATACCACTTGGGGTTTCACTTGCCACATGTCTTAGCAAATTGTGGCGTTGCACGCAAGTAGACATATTTTTATGTGCGTTCATGACAATACCACTTGGAGTTTCACTTGCCACACGTATGTGATGTTTAATTTTCCACTGCGTACGTTCTACAATGAGTGCTCAATTTTTCACCAGCTTCATGCTCCATTGCCACATTGCAGTCTATCTTTTCATCGTGTGGTGAGAGCTTGGTTTCCCATAAACTTTTTTGCTCATATATTTGTCACGTGAGAGCCCAATTTCTCGCAAGCTTTTCTACTTATGATTTCATTATTTTCCGCATGATCTTGGTGATGGCTTGAGTTATAACAATCATTTCTACTCACACAACCTTAACATCTTATTGTAATTTACTGAACAGGTAATGGTAAGAGCCCGATTTCTCACAAGCTTTTCTACTCATGCTGCGTTTTATCGATGTCAAAAAGGTTCTTTGTGCGTTGACAGTGAGGAGCCAATGCTCGAACTTACTCTATGTTCTTAGCGTTTTGGTTACATAGGCGGTTTCCCGCAAGCCTTTTCTGTTTCATGAGGCCAAGCACTGGGCTTGCTTTAACCTATTCTTCATTCATAGGAGTAGTTACTTATGCACGAGAAAGAAGAATGTTATTCATTAAACAGGAAATTACATAAAAAAAAAGTCAACAAATACTTAAAGTATTCAAATTTTTACCACTATCTAAAGTATACTTAGGGGACAAAGCATGACATTTCTAGTGGTAGCATGCCTAACTGGCCACATGTTGATCACTTTTTTGATCATTTCTCCTCCTTCAATGCCTTGTTTCAATGCTCGGCTCCTCTTGAGCCTCTCCTTCCTTCCGTTTCTTCCCTTTGTCCTCATTGGTTCCTACGATCCTCATGACCTCAACCGGCAAGATGTACTCTTTGGCTCGAATAAAAAGATCAGCCAAGGTCCTTGGTTGTTCTAGGGATAATGACTTCTGGAGTTGGGCCGATCGCGTCCCTTGCAGCATTGCAGCCACCTCCACTCTAGGTTGTAGATCGTGGACTTCAAGAATGACATTCTTAAACCAATCCACATACTGTCGCATAGTCTCTTTCTTACTCTGCCTTACACTCACCAGGTACGTGTAATCTTTCTTCTGCTTGCTGTTTATGATGAAGGCATTGACAAACTCTTTCCTCAGCTAGTTGAAGCAAGAGAGCGAAGCCTCCTTCAGTCCATTGAACCACGAACGAGCAAGGTCCTTTGCGTGATAAAAAATGCATGGCATATGATAAAAAGGTCCTTTGCAGATATTTTCAACACCTCTGGGTAGTTCTCTCATCTTGCATTGGCCCAGGTTTTAAGAATAGGAACGACAAAGTGCTTTTGACGAGGTGGAGGATTTGGTTGCTTAGGAACGTGAAGGTTGTTGTTGTTGAGCGTCAAGACTCTCTGGGTCCCCTCCACTCTAAGCACTTTGGGTATAAACATGCAATGTGGGAGGGAGTTTTGCCTGAGGAAGAAGCTGCTGAAGCAAAGTCGCCATCTCGCCTAAAGCCTTCTAGTTCTCCTTGTTCTGCCTCCTAAGCACTTCATAATTAGCGAGTGGGACGGTAGGGATGGCGGTTCCCAAGACTCATGCTCCAGCACCAACTCTCCTTGCATCCTCCTCGAGATGTCCATCTTGGTTTGAATGTGTTTGCACCATGGTGAATGAGTAAATAATTGTCGATAAACTTCTTCCTGAACGTCTACAAACAAGGTTTTTCGTTCAATTTTTCCCATAGATGGAGCCAATTGTTGTTGCCTTAGAAAATGAACAACAATAATTCGAAGAACTCGAACACTTGGAAAGCATGAACGTCACATTGAAATCTATAAATACAAAAAATGTTGAGGCCGGGATGCTCCCCGGGGAAGTCTTCGATGCTCAAGTCAATATCGATTTTAGCAGAGTATTGGTATGTATGGAGAGTAGAGCATACCTCAAGAGGTTGTCTTCAACATCTATTTATAGGTGGTGAATTGATGAAAGAACACTTAAAGCTTATAATGGTCTTCATCAATGATCGTAACATTTCTGTTACGGTTTTAAATGCACTAAATAGGTTTTGTTATCCATGTTATATCAAAAGTCAAAATATTTTTTATACTACCGAAAAGTTGAAACTATTTGCAAAATAGCATTCTATTTACAACAAATTTCTCATCACTCTCCTTTCTATTTCTCGTCACTCTCTCTCCTCTCATTTGTCTCTCCTTCTCTCTATCTTGCCTCTTTCACTCTATGTCATCGCCTCTTCTCCTTTCTCTCTCTTTTCTTTTCTACTCCTCCGTCGCCTCTGCTCTAACTGACAACGGCAAATGTACTTCTCTCTTCGACAATGTAGATTGTGGTGCTTCCTCCCCAACTCTATCTGGCGATGCTATTGTCGAGCTTCCCCCTTACCTTTGCTTCTCTATGTCGCCGTCAATGAGAGACTAAGATCCGATGGTGACTGGACTAGGGAGGCGACAATGTGGAGAAGGTCGTAAAGGAGTGAAGATCAGTGAGTGATTTGGAGATGGCAGCACGATGGTGACTGATTTGACAGTGGTGGCGGCAGCGGAAAGGGTTTAAAAAATCGCATAATTATAGTGTTAGTGATTGAAATTATTGAAAATCACACGTAAGTCCCTACAAATTTGCAAACAACCCTAAAATCATTTGAAATTTTCATTTGTGCACGAATAATACATTACTTGTGCACTTATTTATATCATTTGTGCACCTTTGGTATTTGTTTGTATGAATTAACTAAGTCAGCTTAAAATTTAATATTTAGACAATTCAGGCACCATTTATACATTGTTTGTACAGTGATTCACACTAATTTTAGACTAAATATAGCTCTAAAATAGTCTGGTTTAAAATAATATTGAATTTGAACCAAATCAACTGAAATGAGCTTAAACTAATTTAAAATTTAATTTATAAAAACCTAATATAAACCGTAACAGTTTTTTGAACGGTCTACAATAGTGATCTATATTATGAATTTAAAATTTAGATTCTTTTCCAAATTTTCCTCTACTTTATTAAAAACTTTGATTCTTTTCTAAATATATATTTTATTTAATTTAGATTATACTTTGTATTATGTAACTATGCTATTTCTCAGCTACTAGTGAGAATATACTAACAAAATTTTTGAGGTGCCGTTTTTATTTTTTCATACATTTCATGTCAAAAGGGCCCTACACTATAATCTCGCCTAAGGTCCCGATTTAAACTGAGAGGACTATGTACTTGGATAACAACATAACTAAATCATCACGTTTACAATTTCGTCGTTGGGCCTGTTATCAACATGATCCCATTTAAGTTTCAATGTGATAGGATAAACTAATGGGTTTTGAAAATTTTAATTATATATACAATTCTGATTACTAAACTAATTCACTGCTTCATATATTAGTTAACATTTTCAGGTGAAGCTCTCTCAAAACTTTCTGTAGAAATAATAAAGAAATCATAATAAAGAAATAGCTCATTTATACGTGAAATGAGATGATCGGGTCAACATGATCCACACATTAATTCGTAATCTGTGATCTTAACAAAAAACAAAGAAAATGTTGATTAGTAAAGTAGCCTTAACGATTTGGTCACTGTTCGTAGCAAGTACACATTAAAGCTGAAGAAATATCCATATATGTTCACGAAGTGAGAAGCAACATTAATCCTTATAATTAGGCTTTAAAAGCTGCAAAAATTAGGTATTTGCTCCATAATTTGAAGTGTGGCTTGTCTAATAAAACATGTGATGTTCGAAGTGTAATTAAGCTTCAGCTAGCTAGCTCTAAATCTAATTCTCTTTTCGTCTCTCTTTCTCCCTCACACACTTATTTTAAGGTTTACAATTTTCAATATACACGCAATATTTGCCTATCAGAAATGCCAAATTATGTGAAATACTTTTTTTATTCTTGTTAATAATAAGACAGTTTGTTGAACCATGGAAACCACATGATACATCTGGCAAACCCATAACCAAAGCCGTCCTTATATAAAATGCACTCTCACCATCATTCATATCTTAAATATTAGTTATTCGCAATCCCATGATCTTAAAATCTTGAAAAAGGTACATTTGATTTGTTTTTTGGGTTAAATTTTAGTTATGTTATCATAAATTGGAATAGCTATATTTCTCATATATATTGTTACTAATAGTTGTGCCAATTCCTCAAAGATGGTATATGAATTTCTGCATTTATCCACAGATGGTTCTCTTTTTTTTAACAAAAATTTATATTTTATTTTGTTTCGAACCGTAACAAACATCTCTATTTGGTTAGGTAGCTTACAATGAAACGTCTTTTCTGTGTAGTAATAATAGTCTCTCTAGGAAGATTTATTTTCTTTTATCAAGGTGTTTAATGAAGATTGGAGAACGATCTGGTCAATAATCCTGCAGCTTAGGGTTTGGTTAATGGTTTAATTCCACATTGACTTAAAATTCAATACCACTATTTTTTGTTTTGACCTTGTAGTCTTCATACGTTGATATTGAAACTAATTAACTACAATGAAATTTAATTCCTTCGTTATGGAATTTTATTATTATTTTTTTTTTTTAACATGACACATCCCATAGGTGAGCACAAGATTTTCAAAATACGTTGGGTTCTTAATTAATTAGATTAAATTAACATTCATTAAAATATTTTCAATAAATTATATATATGCACAACTGTAAACGCAACGACAAACTTATAAATGTGTATTTCTTCTTGCTCATTTATTATTGCATGAATTTCCATAGAGTAACAGTAAGATCACATATAAATTACACATACCAACCACATAGTCACAACAGTAGCATGCATAAATAAACATCAAAAAGACCTAAGAATTCCAAAATTTCTTACATGCTATTAGTATTTCTCATGAAGAAGTTGATCAAGGCCACACAAATCAGACTACTTCTTGCGGAATCGAAGCTCGTCGTGGGATTGCGGGATCTGGTTCTGACGTTGTGGCTGGGGCAAATTGATCAAAACGAGTCGAAGAAAATGAGAGGAAAGCCATTTTCAGGGAAAGCAGTTTTTGTTTTGTGCATTGCTTGCTTTCTTGCTGGTTCGCTCTTCACTAGTCGAACATGGACTCGCCCTTCCCGTTCTCAAGACCATCATTTTCGTTCTTTTCCTCGTCAAGTCAACAAGATTCAAGAACTCAAACAAGACTGTGACCACAAACGTGTAAGAATACCATTTATTAACTAAACATTCATGAAATATTTGGTCATATATACATAAGAAAATTCTTCTTTCCATGCATGCTGCTTTCATTTTAATTATTTATAGACATAATTTTCTATTCAAAAAAAAAAAGAAATTATTTCTAAAGTTTTGCGTTTAAAATTGATCACAAATTGGCAGAAGGAAAAGCTGGAGACATCGTCGGAGAAGTAGAGAAAACTCATCAAGCAATCAAGTATATAATCTTTTGTTTTTTTCATTTTTTTAAGAAAACAAAGTTCTTCTCTAATATGTATATATATTTACAAATTGCTAATGAAATATTTTTGTAATTTTAAAATAGGGAGCTGGAGAATACGATGTCGACGTTAGAAATGGAATTAGCAGCATCTCGTGCAAGCCAATATGGAGGAGTGCAGAGACCAAAGAATCAGACTTTGCAGAAAGCATTTGCAGTGATTGGAATTAACACAGCATTTAGTAGCCGAAAGCGCCGTGACTCGCTTCGCCAAACTTGGATGCCTAAAGGTCCTTTCTATTCTAGTACCATGATCTTGGAAACTTTGTTATGTTTATTTTTTTATTAATTAATTCAAGAATAATTAAATATATCTGAGTTTACGGAAAGTCAAAGATCCCCTTATAACCTTCAATATCTTATTAATTTGGATTACATCCCTCTACAAAAATTAAAATAGAACTATTTTTTTTCCTTCAAACAAAAGAAGCATGTAATTAATTGAATACTAATTATAAATCTACATTTTATAATGGTATTGCAGGGTCAAAATTGAAGGAATTAGAGAAAGAAAAAGGAATAGTGATAAGATTTGTGATAGGGCACAGTGCAACACCAGGTGGAGTACTTGACAAAGCATTGGACAGTGAAGAGAAAAAGCACCATGATTTCCTTAGGCTCAAGCATGTTGAGGGCTACCATGAGCTTTCTACCAAGACCAGATTATATTTTTCAACTGCTGTCTCCATTTGGGATGCCGAGTTTTACCTCAAAGTCGATGATGATATCCATCTCAATCTTGGTAATTAATACCTACATATTCAATTACCCCCTTTTTAATATGCCATTTAAAGGTTGTTTTCGTTATATTAGCTAAGTTAAAACAATTGATTGTAATTAATTCAAGTAACTGTCAAGTCAAGTAATTGTTTCCCCAACAGTAACGTTGACTTGTATTTAAACGGGACACTTAATGAGAATTAACTTAAGTAACCGAATGTCTATGTTATCAATCTTTTATAATTTTTTTTGGAACCATCAATCTTTTATAATTTAAAAAAATTATCGATCAACTAGTTATTGTAGAAACATAAAATAGTATAAATACTAACAACTTTAATGTACTTGGCCTTCAGGTACGCTAGTAAGTACACTGGCAAAATACCGTTCAAAACCAAGAACCTATATAGGATGCATGAAGTCTGGTCCAGTTCTATCTCAAAAGTAAGTAATAACTAGTATAAGGGTTATACCCTACCTAGTTTTTGCTTCGTATGAAAATAATCCTTGTATTACTTCCTAAAAGAATTTGTGATAATTACTAATTAAATTGTTTATGTGTGACAGGGGACTAAAATATTACGAACCAGAGTATTGGAAATTTGGGGAAGAGGGAAACAAGTATTTTAGGCATGCGACGGGCCAAATTTATGCCATTTCTAAGGATCTTGCTGCCTATATCTCTATCAATTCGTGAGTCCAACTTTGACCTTCTTAGAGCTTACAATTGGAGGTTACTCAATGCTCCTGCATTTAATCGTTTTTTTTTGTCCTTTTATGGCAGGCCTATATTGCACAGATATGCCAATGAAGATGTATCTTTGGGCGCCTGGTTTATCGGTTTGGAGGTTAACCATGTTGATGATCGTTCCATGTGTTGTGGCACCCCTCCAGGTAATCTTTAAGAATATCTGTGATTATCTAATATATTGCAATCTGTATTAGGTCTCTCAATTGACAGATTAATTCTTTAAAATAAAAAAATTTCTAGTGGAAGAATTCTAGGATTTAAGATTCCACGCAATTTGAGATCCGTTCAAATCGTATGATTTGAAATGAAAAATTTTGAAACTTAGAAGTTGAAGTTCCTATTCCAAATTCCAGTGTATAAAATGCATTTTTAATTTATTCGATAACAATGCGTTAAAACAATGAATTAAGTATAACAATAGTGATTTGGGTTTTTTTTTTCAGATTGTGAATGGAAAGCACAAGCAGGGAACATATGCGTGGCATCATTCGACTGGCAATGCAGCGGTATATGCAACTCTGTGGAGAGGATGAAAGAAGTACATAACGCCTGCGGAGAAGGAGAAGGTGCTGTTTGGAATGTCGATTTATGAACTAATTAATTATAATTAGTTGATACAACTATAGTCTTAAATCTTCTGGCAATGGAGATATGAATTGGCTGCTGTTCCTAAGGACTTCTTGTGCCCCAACTGGAGAGAAACAAGCCATGTATTGAAGCTTACAATACCTTTTCCTCGTGGTAATGCACAGTTTGTGTGCAAAATGCTTGCCACTTCTATTATTGCAATCAAAAGGTCCTCCCAATAAATGAGTCAAACTGCTTGGATCGATCATTTTGTTTATTGATCTTTGTTTTGTTTTTACAATATGCTTCGGTGTTCTAATTTTCACTTTCAGGATTTGTTTAATACTGAAACTCAACGGATAAAATAAGAAACATATAAGAGTAATAAATTAGCCAAAATTAAGTAATTCAATTGGTAAGAACTCACACTTAAAACCATGAAATATTGGATCTATCTCTTTATGTGACATACGATCTATAAAAAAAAAAGAGTGATAAAATTAATTTGCAATCATGACTACATTGTTAATAACGGGAATGCACCCCAAAGACTGCTGAAAATATAGTATAATTATATCCCAACAAATATTTTCTATTGTTACCTCTAAGCTGGACAATAATTTTTAGTAAGAACATTTTCAAATCATGAGTCAATGGCTCTTAGTAACTCTACAAATCAATAAGAGATCAGAGAAGCAAGGTATGGTCATTTACTTATCGAAAAAAAAAGTACATGGTTATTTTCTGGAAATTTTTTTAATTCTTAAGTCAACAGTTTGCCAATGTTTATATAAAACTTTGAGTTAGAATAAGTACCATACCTCATTATCACTAAAGCTAGAGGGTATTTAAATATAGCGAGCTAAAATTAGTAGTTGGATAAGATGAACTTGCTTTTTTTGCTGTATAAGTTTGGTGTGTTCATTAGATAATTCACCGGTTAAGGTTCAAATTGTTATGAGATAATTACCCAATACACCGTATTTGAGCCTCTTTCTTTCAAATACCTTTTTTTCTTAACTGAACGAATATTTTTCTTAGGCAATACGGATTTCCGTTTTTTAGTAATCCAGTTTTCTTTTCCCTCCACATTTGCTTTCCTTTTTTCTCTCTCTATTATCTTCTCTCTCTACTGTCATTCTCTCTTCCCACGTTCCTCCCTCCCGCCGCCCACCTTCTCTCCCCATCTTCCTCCTTTTCTGCCACCTTCACCTCCTCTCCCGCCGCCTCTCTCGCCTTTTCTCTCTCTCATTTCTTTGAGCCGATCTACTTTCTCTCTTCCTCAATCTTCTTTGAGCCTTTCTTCTTCACCTTGAGCTATCGCGACTCGGTTCTCCCTAGCCTCCATGTCTACTGCTAGCGTCGTGCTCAGTGGCGACTAGATATGGCTTCTCATCTCGGTTTCGTTCTCTCTGTCAGTCTCTGCTCTCTGTTTTGTTCTCTCCAGTCTCGGCGTCCTCCTTCCAGTAGCTTCTTTCCTCGGTATTCTCCTCGCTGTCATTTGCGTTCTTTTGTTGTTGAAGTGAGGTGCGGCCAGATTGAGTCGCTTAGGACGTCAGCCAGATCTGGCCACCAAAAGCGGCCCATAGCCGTAGTGTTTTTTTATTTTATTTTCGTACTATTATTTTATAAATTATTTTAAAATGCTAAAAAATGTTAAAAAAAGTTGTTTTTAGTTTTTAAATTTTTTTTACGTCTAGTTGATTTGAGATTGATTTTTTGGTTTCTAAAAAGTTTATGTAGAGTTGGTTTTAGGTTTTAAAAGTTTATATAGAGTTGATTTTTGGTTGATTTAATAAAAAAGTTTATGTAGAGTTAATTTTAAAAAAGTTTATGTAGGGTTGATTTTAGTTTATTTTTTAATTTTTTTAAAATTTTAAAAAATAATATTTTAGGTTGTTTATGTAGCGTTGAATTTTTTAAAAAAATTAAATTTTTAAAAATTTTTCAAAAATTTTAGGTTGAAAAGTTTTCAGAAATATTTATTTAAAGGTTACAAAAATTTATTTAGGATATAGTTGATTTTTAGGTTGATTTTAGGTTGTTTTCAGGTTGATATTAAAAAAGTTTATGTAGAGTTTATATAGAGTTGATCTTAGGTTGATTTTAAGGTTTTTAAAAAATTTTGTAGAATTGATTTTAAAAAGATTTCATGTAGAGTTTACATAGAGTTGATGTTAGGTTGATTTTGAGGTTTTTTAAAAAATTTGTAGAGTTAATTTTAGGTTGATTCTAAAAATTTTTATGTCAAGTTTATATAGAGTTGATATTAGGTTGATTTTAAGGTTTTTAAAAAATTTTGTAGAATTGATTTTAAAAAAGAGTTCATGTATAGTTTACATAGAGTTGATATTAGGATGATTTTGAGGTTTTTAAAAAAATTTGTAGAGTTGATTTTAGGTTGATTGTAAAAAAATGGAGTAATCTAAAAAAATGACTAAAATGAAAAATAAAATAAAATACAAGGATTAAAACTAAAAAAATATTAAAAAATGAATTGCAATTAAAAATGTAAGAAAAATAGGTAGTGTAGTATGATGTAATAAAAAAAGTAGTATGATGTGAGAAGAAAATAAATGAGTAATTTATTGGTAATTGATTGTTTAAATAAACGTGTTTTTGTAACTTGCCCAATTGTTATTTGACCCTAATGTATATGGCTAGGAGCTGATTTGATCCGTAATTTTTTTTTTCGCTCAAACATAGCCTAAACATTTCCTGAACTGGCCATGTCTGCCCTTTTGTGAAACAAATAATAAGAGCATCCCTACTGATCGGTTAGTCACTGAGCACTAGGTGATGAGTTAGCAACCCTCCCCATTAAGGAAATGCTGTTGACAGAACTATAACACCTTTTTCAAATTTGATTTGGTTTTTGATTTGTTGATGATTAAAGTTTGTGTATTTAGATCATTGGAGACTTGATTTAGATGTAAGATGATGAATATTTTGGAGTGAATTAAAGTTCTTAGTCTTAATAGTATTTGATGGAAAAAACACACAAAAAAAAGGGTGAATTTTGGTTTGGTTCACTAGTTCAGTTCACTAGTTTGGTTTGCTGGTCTGACCAGTTGGGTTAATTCCTAGTGAGTTGGCTTGGTTATTTTTTTGTGAAATGATTTGTGTAATAACTTGAATATTTTTGACTAATTTTTGGGTAAATTTTCCATTGAAAATTTTTTTCGAATTAATTATTTTTGAAGGATTAATTTTAATTTAAAATATCATTAAATTAATTAATGATATTTTTGGAGTGTTAATATTTTTTGGT
>CAODLS010759328.1:0-13817 GCA_948243855.1 Flueggea neowawraea
AGAACTACTTCAGCTCATACCTTGTCAAAAATTGGGTATTCGACCTTGAAGCGAGTACAAGCAAACTCCACAATTTGTTCATTGGTCCCTGGCTCCTGAGACCCAAATTGGTTGCATGGGAAAGCAAGAATCTCAAGACCTGCATCATCACAAAAACTAGTATAAATCAAATGTCATAAATTCAAAATGTTGGTCACTCAAAATGATAGACAATTCTCAATAAATTTATATACCTATTGAACTTCCCATTGAATACTATATGCACCTCTAAGGTTATAACGGTACAAAAACCAATCAAAATGAAAGATTGAAAACAAACCTTGGTCCTTGTATTTCTTGTACAAATCTGTCAGCTCTGTGTAGTTTGAATTGGCCAAGCCACTGCACCAAAATCAACGGATGAAGCAAATAGTCATTAGAAAACAAATACTCGAGCAACATTCCCAGTTTCTCTTCAAGAAAGGAAAAAAACGAATACCATTGTGAAGCAACATTAACAATCAAGAGCACCTTCCCCTTGTACATGCCAAGATTAACATCATTTCCTCTCGCATCCTGCAAGTAAAACGACTCAAAAACATATACGAAAACCAATAATCAAATGAATAGAACTGATCACTTGTCACACAACCAGAGATTGGAGCTTCCACAATCAAATTAAAACACACAGTCACACATCTTTTCCAATCAACATAGGTTCTTAACACCTCTACAATACCAATTTAAGGCTCAATCTCTTCCAAATCAAAAACCAATTTCTTTAGATTCTCCACAATCAAGAAGGGTAACCAAGCAAAGCAAAAAGCAATCTAAAAATCCACAAAAATCACAAAATAATAAAAACCCAAATGACAAAAATCCAACATAATCAATGCTAACAGCCAAAAACTAAAATAAACATAAAGACCATGACTTTACACAAATTGCAACAAAATTTAAACATAGAGAACAAAAGAAACAACCTTAACAGTGAAGTCATGGATGGATGAAGTGCTGGACTGGCTAGCCATTGTATGATCTGAACTCAAACCACAAAATACAGGCCTTAAATGGGATTTTGTGCTTACTGACAGAGAAACAGGTGAATTATGCAGAGACTTCAAAAGGGTAGTCCTAGAAGGAGTAGAAGAGAATTGCTTTATCAAGTGAAGAGAAGAAGTGGATGTAAAGGCTATAGCTTGATAAGTTTTACAGACGATGCGACTCGTAGAACAAAGCATTGAAGATTATATATAGAGAAGGTGAGTTTAGAAGAAAACAAATTGGATTCAATCTGTGTAATTTTGTTTTCTGTGCTGTTGAATTGGTAATACACTGGGCGAATGCGAAGGTGCGAAGGTTACACGTGTGCTGATGGGTAACACTCCACTTGGAGGAAAATTAACCATGTTGTGGTTTTAAATCCGTGGTTTTGGACGGTCAGGATGGAGTCACCTGTGTGAACAAGTTTGAAACTGAACGTTGAAAATTTAGGAATGGAGAAAATTATGGGCTTTCTGGGTTGGAAATGGCAGTGTTCAGATTGGGTTTCCAGAAGATCTTTTGTTGATTATGATAAGTTTTGCATGAATTGATTGATGCCAAGAATATGGAAGTATTAATAGGGACCATGCATTGATTTCAAGGTGACATTTTTGTTAATGGAAACAGAATTTTGAATTTTAAAGGGAATAATACTTGTTTCTTGAGTTAAAATATTTTAATTCAAGTCAATAAACTGAAATGCTATTGTCAGATTATAAATTTGTTCTTAAAAAATGTTTTAAAATATAAATAGTTTAGTAAATTGTCTCGAATTGAGACAAAAAAAAAAGTTGTCTTTTAACTCAAAACACCAAGCATTCCTCTTTTTCAGGAGGAAAGTAGGGTGTAAATTATTAGTCATTCATAAATAATTTAGTTATTCGGCTAGATTTTAAAAATGTGAAGTAAATCAATGTAATTAGAAGCTCTAATATATAAACTAGTGAATTTAGAAAAAAATTATGTAAATATTGGTTCTTATAAATATTTTATATTCTTTTTTAAATTCATTTACTTGATTAAGTTTTGTGAACCGCTTGTTTATCAAGTTAATTTTACTTTAACTTGACTTGAAAAGAGTTTAAAAGTCGTTTATTAAACATAGTAAACATTTTAAAGTTTGATTTGGTTCAGTTCAATTACAGTGCAAAAACAAAGAACTTGTTTTCAAGAAACTTACTCTGCTACGCCGTGACCTTAGAATTCAAATCACGGATTCCTTCAAGTCCACAATTAGAATGAATACAGTACAAAAACAAAAGCACAGATTAATCAGTGATTTAAGTAAAATTTGTAACAATACTTCGTAAATATTTTGCGTTTGTGCCAAAATTTCATACAATTAGAATGAAAGAATGACTAGTCTACAAATCAAGAAACTTGATGAACAAATGAATAATGAAAGACCCAAACAAAAACCCTCTCAAGCAGATTGTTTACTGCTATGGAAAATGCATCCTGGAACTTCTGAAGCTGAGAGCTTGAATCTCCATATATCAAACCAGGCAACAACTCATAAACAATATACCTTCTCATTTCCTCTCTTTCCTTCACTGAAACTTTCATTAGTCTTCCCACAACATTCACCTTCATTTTTCTCACTTCTTTTTGGTCTATCAACACTGAATATTTGCTATGATCCTCTGGAAGATGCCAGGGATACTGATTGTAAGCTGTGAAAGGATCAAAGATTACCGGTATGCAGCCCAAAACAAGTGAATCAAACACTGATTTTCTTGTTGGACTGTCTCCAGGAGGTTGCAAGCAGAATTCTGACTCCAAAAATAGGCCTATAACAGCTTCAGGTTGATCACATCCGCCTGAAACACAATTCAGGAACTGGCAGTTCTGGCTAGTTGTTGAAGTGCATTACTTGATTAGTATTGACCTTATGCGCTCAGGTTGTCCAGACCTTGCTGCACCAGCAAAACTCACTAGACTTTTCGAGTTGTGCGAATAATCTTTTCCTTCCAGGAAATGATTTCATCGTCAGAATGAGGATGAAAGAAGGTTGGATGTGGAATTCCAATGTCATTGATCACCCATGGTTGTTGAGCTTGTGTGCCTGTCATTGTACCACGTTTGACGTTGCTGTCATTGGTGCTAGGAGTAATTAACACTTCTTCAAAGCCGGCATTGTTGTCTGCAGCTACAAAACTATTATTGATGCCTGGAATTGGGATTGCGAAATTCGGTTGTGTGCCTGCAAATAGACAGTAAAGATTGTTGAGCTTCCGCGAAGACAAGCAAACATGAACAATGTTACCAGAAATGATGGTGGTGGAGGAAGACCATAGCAGAATAAGGATCAAAAGAAGTATAGCAGAAGGGATTCGGGGCCAAAATTTGGACAGAAAGGTATCACAGAAACGAATTACTTCTGTTTCTGCCTTTCTGGAGATCCTGGATTTCCTTTTGGACAGTGAAACTGCCATTTTCTTTCTGAAAGGAAATTGTTTTTTTCATGGCTCTTTGTCTGTTTTTTCTAGAGTTTTGCTTCACCAAGAATGAAGTTGCCATTCTTTAAAGTTGTCTGCACGTAGTTGATCATCGACTAATTTGTGTGCACGTTTAGAGCATTCTTCAAATGAAACATTAATAAAATATTTTGAGATGCAACTTAAACCAAGAATCGTGATTAGACCAGAATCTCGATTTATTGTGTGTATTGGTTAATTATTACACCATGTTAGCTGATTAAGAATGTTAACGTATGAATATAATCCCTACAGACAACATTATCTATTATTTAAGTGGATTACAAGAAATATTAACAATTTTTCAGAGTCAACTACAAAAAAAAAAATCCAAAATCCAGGTTGGAAAGCCATGCTTGTGATATAGTTGATTACCAATATATCAATATGCTTGTAGTCTAACGATACTAAAGTCTATCAATGATACCAAAATCATCTTCAGTGCAAGAGCCGAAAAAACTAAATGATGTCATTTCAATTTTTAACCATCTAGTCCCCAAAATATCAGCCATACTCATCTGAGGTGAGGTTTCAAGTACCTGCTCTTACCATTTAATTTACTCTGAACTTTTTCTTTATTAAGCTAATACTGTAGATGAAAGACAAAATTTAATCTCTGATGCTGGTGTTTTTTCAAATACATGAGCTCAAAGAAAGTTACTAGCCATATCTCTTCCATTATATATTGTTTTAATAAATTAATTGATTAATAGCAGGCTAGCAGCTGCAGTTTAGGAAAGATAAAAATGGTTCAAGTGTCTTTTTTTTTTTACATGGGAACATTTATATAAAGATAAGACTATGAACTGAAAAAATAATAAGCAACAAAAAATCAGCTATCGTCACTTGCATGTTCTTGAAGTACATCAAGAAAAGTATATAGGTAAGACATGACTTGGTTATTCTCATTCATGTGGCCACAAAAGCCAGATAAAAATTATTAGAGGTCTATCTTAGCTATTGTCAATTACATGGCCATTACATTGTAAACAAGAAACATACAGGCAGCAAATTGGAAGTACTTCAGGATACACTTACAAATTCTAATTTTCAGCATCCCAGCGATAATCAAATCCAGTTTACAGCATACTGTCAGTTCTAGCAGGCAAACGGCGGAAGAAATTGATGGGAACTTATGGAGTCCTGTACCGAAATATTGGATGCCTCATAAAATAGAAGCCTGTCAAAGCTGCTACAACCTGAAATGGCGTGATGAACAGAACTAATGCAGCCACAAGGCAGAATATAACAAATATGGCAGTAGCGCGAGGTTCCCGCCAGCTTAACAATGCTTGGGAACGCTCCCCTTGTGTAGCTATATCACCAACAACAGTCTGAATCCTACCAGCCACGCTTCGCAGTCTATCGTACCTCATCCTAACCAGCTCCGGACCCTTGCTTGTTGGGAATGTATCAAATTCCTCATCAAGCTCATCAGGATGGACTGCCTCCGCTTGAGAGATCTTTGTATTCATGTGGGGAGGATATCTTGGCCGATATCGGTAGTTCCATATCCCCATCAGAAACATGTACAGGAAAACAGTGGGTAAAATGAGTTCTGGGAAGCAAGCTAGCATAAGATAAAGCACATGAACTAGCACTGTAGTGACTGGATTTCTCCACGTGCAAATATCCCCGAACCACTTTCCAGCAGCAAATAATCCTGAGAAAACTGTCATTAGTCTGAAAAAATTCGCCTTGCTTCTACGCATGCTCCAGACGTGGGAGTCAACATCAGACATGTACTCGACCACTTCTTTTCGAAGAGGAGGTTCCGCCCTGCCTAATCGTAATGCTACAATGTTGACAGCTTGATGACGAAGCATGTCTAGCTGCATTACACTAAAAGGCCTTACATAGTGCATTTTAGGCAAAAGAGGCCGAGAGTACTGATAAAGCATGTTTGCGAAAGAAATGCATGTGAATCTTATCGCCAAGTGCAATTCCCCCATCTTCTTTACTCCAGTAGGATGAAGAACCAACAAGGGATAAGAATGTGTGTAAACACGGCCAGTCTCAAGTGTAGAAATGCGAATTCGAACTTTCCCAATCTTCAAGTCCTTGTTACCGCCCTTTTCCGCGACATGGCTGTTGTCAAATACACCAACAGTTAAGACAGTAGCTGGATCAAAAACCTCCCAGGTGTATTGCTCATTGTATTTGGGACACAGATTTTTCAGAAGAAGGGCGGAACCTGGGCTTATAGTTTGGTCATGCGGGCCTACTCGGCCCGAAGATTAATATTATATATTTTTTAATATTTTATATATATAATATATATAATTTATTAATATTAATTTAATGTATAATGTATTATAAATTAATAAAAATAATGTTAATTATAAATTTAAGAGTTGTTTAGTATTTATTAAAATATAATTTATATAATAAAATATATGTTAAATTTTATTTTAATTAAAAAAATATAAAATATTAAAAATTTTAAAAAAATAGGCCAATGACCGGCCTTTTTAAATGGGCGGATTGGACCAAGGAGGTGGTCCGATCGACCGAACCCAACCCGAAGGACTAGGCTGAAAGAAAAGACCTCTAGGCGGCAATTTGGCAATAGTTAAAAGAAAGGTTCATGACTTAATCTTGAATTAGCTAGCAACAAATCAACTTATTAATAATGACAGAAGAGACGGTGAATAGAGCTTCCAAGTGCACCAATTCAAACATACCACCGAGATCATATTATCTCAGATGTAGACTTTTTCTTCTTTTCAAGTATTCTTATTTTGGTATTTTTTTTGTATTGTAACCTTTGAAGAAAATTAGCTTTTTATTTTTATATATTGTGTGAAAGTCCCAAGTTTTTTATTGTGACGTATTTTGAGCAATGTTATTAATTTTTAAGCATGTGAATTGTGTTATATTTGAATTGAATTGATTTGATTTATTATAAACCCAGATCGACATATTGGATTGATTTGTTTTTTTTTTTTCTCTCAAATCTTGAAATCATAAAAATTGACTATATAAATTAAATTATTGATATTGAAGTAAAATCTAATATTAAAAAGTTATAGATTTAACTTCGTTGAGAGCTGAAGGAATCTTATACCGGTTTAACTAATAAACAGTATAATAAATATGTTCGACTTACTAACCTCGATTCCAGCGGAAGCTAACAGCGGAGTAGGACCAGTTTTATGTTGGTCTTGCGAGCAAACCACGGTTGAGATGTCAACGGGAGTGCTCGGCTGTTTCGCAGTCCAGATGTCACACGTGATCTGTGCATGACTCGAGACAGGAGGCATAACTTCACTCTCTCCCGGTTGAGAGCTCCCTCTCTCTATTTATGTTTTCGGAGTTGTGAAGGAAAGGAAGGAGCAAAGCTCCTTATATAGGCCCTCAAACGGGCTAATAGGCCTAATAGGCCCAACGAGCCCATTTCATCTCTAACTCAATTAGGCTTGTCAATTGGTTTCGGTTCACACCTTGACTAACCGAGTTTAATTATCCTCAATTGGACTTTTCAATTGGTCTGGGCCCACAGTCTTGGTTCACACCTCGACCGACCGAGTTCGGTTCACCCGTCATGGGCGGACCACTTTTTCCAACATCTCTCACTCGCACAAGAGGGTACCTTAACTCGTCATGTATCATGATGAAACTAATTCTAATCATGATTAAGATCTAGTGTCACACATGCAAATAGACTGCGCGACCAGCATACGATGAGAGCGTAATTGTTATACACCTGTTAGGGTTATATAACAACTCATATCTCAATCCTGCGAGAAGGCATCTCTCATAGAACAACTCATTTCTACCAAAGTGTATGCAACAACAGTACAAACTGCTGGAAACGTATGCCTTCTCCTAGTTCGTAACCAAACAATCGATGCTTTCGAACTACTCGATCTCACAAAGCTTTACTCATAATTCACACATCATGTGTCATGCTACATGATAGTCGACTAAGTAAACTTTTGAGACTAGTTCGAATGCGTCTAGAAACAAGCTTTCCCTCTTACACCAGACAATCCACATAGCTAAGTTTGCTTTCCCAGCTTGACACGCTTGGTCGAATCAATCATGATCATTAACAACAAGCTAGAGTAGACAAACTTAGCTACATGTTTTGAATGTGCTAAGGGTTCTAAGGGTAGGTAATACCGAGAACCACATGTTCACAGCAGGGTCTCACACTATGAAAAGTGAGATCGTTTATCAATCTTTTCCATTCCTATAGTCATGTATATAACACACATAATATGATCATGTGTTGTGGTGTTCTTTCCTTCCCTTGTGGGAGCACATGTTTATACAACATTATAAACACCACATAGAAGCTTCGGTTACGATGCATTTCACCATCTAACCTTAATCCATAATTGACAGGATTACTTCTGGTTTTAAGACAGAATATGCTAAAAGTCTCTCAATTTTACCATCTGATCATTTAATGATCAGCATAGGAATTCATCCTATGGCGTATGACTCTTTACATACAACTTTTTCTTGTCATTTTACAATGAACTCACAACTACAAAATGCAAGATGACCTCTTGATTATTAACGTGCTCAATATCTCTCTTTACGTTCAAAACCAGCATCATCTTAGTTCTTCCCCTAACAGACTGGGAAAACTAAGGTAAACGCCCATATGGGTGGGTTACTTCTTTGTCCAACATGCTTTCACACGTAACGCTACAAAAAATGTCAACTCTCAACATTTGCGCTCGTGTATTGCCCACAATGATTTTATTAAAGATCATGTTTTAAGGGATTAGACACTTCGTGTACCATACGGGTCTTAAGAAACTTATTCCTTGTAGGCTTTTATTAACGGATCTTACGATATCGTCTCACATGGACTTACATTCTAAGTTCACTTTTTCAAGTGAAACTTGCACTCAAATTTACTTGACCTTATGCAACCAAGTCCTTTACTAAATGATACTTGATCTCGACTTGCTACAATCGAGATTGACTATCACTAAAGACTGTCATAGGTTATTTAGGTGGTTAGTGCTAAGTGAATTATTTCACTTAATAGCCAACCTTCTTATTGCACTACAGATTACAGAGCTATAGTCTCAGCTTCTTTTGTCACACTTATATGTATTCCTCACTATTACGTGGAGTGACCTTTCAGTCAGATAAGAACACATAACTGGAAGAAGCAACGTTAATTCAATCCAATGATATACCAAAATAAAGACTCTAGCTTTTCCAGTTTCAACCAGTTTCTTTGCAAGACTTCTCAAATCTTGAATATTGGAAAATACATCATCTTCATCTCTTAAATTACAAATATAAGTATCAAGCTCATGAGGAAGAATCATAAGTTCTTCCGAAGTGAAGTCTTCTGGATAAAGTTCTGCAAGACGAATTAACTTTTCAATATTAAAACTCTCAAATGAGTTAATCGGATTGAGACAATTCATGCAAAGAAGTAATTTTGTGTTCATCTCTGGGAAACGGTTTTCCATCTCTTGTATGAATAAATAGAGAACCTAAAAATAAGAGAAAAAAAAAAAGAAGAAAAAGTTGTCATTATAGTGTGATGGTAGCAATTAGAGAAAATATATAATAGAAGGGAAAAATTTGTGATCACCTCACAATAAATCTCGACCCAATAATGATAATAATTAGTAACACAACCATCTCGCTTCATATGAACATGAGATTTGATAGTATCTTCCATATTAAGAACATCAATGGAATTGACCACACAAAATTACTCCAATTCTCTCAAGAAGTTGTCTCATCCATTCTCCCTAAAATTCCTCAATTTTTTGTTGTTGTACCAATCAAAGACATAACTTGAACAATGTTTTGATCTCTTTGTTGAAGAACAACTGACAAACCATATGTTATTCCAAGTATACGTATCATCAAGATCAAAACAAACACAAAGTCGTAAGTCTCCAACCTTAAAAGCAGAGTCTTAGGAAAACCTCTTGTATCTGGATTACAACTATCATCGTATACATTTTCAAGCACTTCAACTATTAAAGGCCACATTGATCGTAGACGATTTAAAGTTGTGAAATGTGATCCCCATCGAGTGTCACCTGGTCGACATAAGCTAGTTTATTGATTTAAGCCTCTTCCATTGCTAATTTCAGCACGTTCAAAGCGTTCAACAATATTATCATGCTTGATTTGTCTAAGTTTATCCACTCTTTTACTTGATCCCCCACATGCATTCACAATCAAGTTGATAACATTTAAAAAATACTCACAGTTCGATGATCTCTGGCAACAGTTATCACAACTAATTGAAGTTGATGAGCAAAACAATGAACATACCTACCAGAAGCATTTTCCTTCAATATAAGAGTTTTTATTGAATTCGCGCCGCATATTTGATGCACCATCATATCCTTGACCTCTAAGTCTTGATAAAGATAAATTGTGTTTAGCAAATAGAGAGTCAATTCCTTCCTTCAAAGATTTTGCATAGTATCAGTGACATGAACCAGGCCTAAAAAACTTTCTACAACCTCTCCATTATTGTTAACATATCTAAGAACAACTAACATTTGTTCATTAACAGAGATATCACGTGACTCATCCACTAAAATAGAAAACCTACGATCTCCAATGTCATTCAGTATCGCATATGTAGTTTCAACAGCACAACAGTTTGTTAATTCTTTTTGAATGTGAGGGGATGCCATTTGATTGTTAGTTGGTGCATTTTTTTCAGTAACTACACCAACCTCTGCACTTCGTTCACCATGCCATGCTAACAACTCTAGAAAGTTCCCTCTATTTAATGAACTTAATGATTCATCGTGTTTATGAGAAGACAACCCTTGGCACAATAAAAAAGGATCACATCAATAGATGCCGTCAAGCTAATACGATAAGCAATTTCTTTGGCACGATCGTTTATTGAGTAATTGTAAGAGATACTTTGCTTTTGGTTTTTAAAATTCTCAAACAAAATTCTTGACTTATTGTGTATACTATGCACTTCTCTCACGTGCTCATTGAATTTTTCAAGTGTCTGCTTCCAATTATTGAAGCCCACTTTTACAAAGAGATCATCTCCATGGCGATTTGCATTTAGAGGCTTGAAAAGATAGCACCAAAAACAAAATGCAACATCTTTCGACGCACTATACTCCAACCATGGATGTTTCTTGAACCATCTCAATTGAAAAGTCCTATTTTCGTTTTCACACTTTGTTTTAGGAAATCTATGATTTTTTGGTTGGCAAGAACCTTTAGAAAAATATTCTCTTTGAATTCGATCCCTAACCCCAACATCAAAGTCTTTAATCGGTTTTCACAATGCTAGATAACTAACAATGTCGTTTGGATCAAACTCCAACTCATTATTTTTCATTATTTCATTTGCATCTGAATTGAGTGAGACATTGGGAGTTCTTGAAGATTAAACACTACTCCTTGATCTTTTGATTAAAAATCTCTCCATAAGCTAAATCAAAAAACAAAGTAATAACAATTAACAAATTTAAGTCTAGCAAGACAGCAATCCAAATCAATGCACCTAGCAAAGTATCTAACAAATTCAAAGGCATTCAAAGTTCAAACAAAAGTTAGATCATCTATGCATAAATTCAACAATCCAACACGACATTGTTCTCATAATTTAAACACAATCCAACAATTGTACACAACATTTTCTTTAATCCATTGAACAATCTCTAATTCTCTACCCTAAATAGGACTGGAATTTGTAAAAGAAAGAGGGAAATAGACTTACTAGGTCCAACAACCGGTGGAGAAGGAACCAACTTGGCGGCACGGCTTGGACGGAGTCACGGAGGCTGGACTCGAAAGTGTGGAGTGGAGTTGGAGCAGGACGCGAAGGTGTGGAATGGCGTTGAAGATGTGAAGCTTTCTGTCAAGAATGAAGAATTTGAGATTGGGAATTAAGAGACCAAGGCAAAACGGTGTGTTTTTAAAACTAGTGGAGCGAAAAAGTGTCGTTTCGCTCTACTGATTTTTTTTTTTGAAACTCAGGACGATACGACGTCATTTAGTCCTGGGTTTCAAATAAAAAAAAGAAGAGGGCAGGACAGGGAAGGGACAAGTCTTCCCTGTCCTGTCGACGACTCTTCCATGAACCCAGCACATGTGCTGGGTTCATCAATTCATCTTATATGCAAGGGGCGGAGCCTTGCTGGAGGGGGTGCTCCTATGGCACTCCTCCGGCGGAAGCAGGTGCTCCAGCACGTATTTGTCCCATGGTGGCTCCGCCCCTGAATACAGACCTATACATTATAATAGTATTTCCAACACGTATAAGTCCAGCATATAAAAAGGAGGCCGTAAAACAACACATAGAAGCTTCCTTCTTGTTTCACCAATTCTTACTTCACAATGAAGCAACAAAGAATTATGAACAATCAACCAAAACCAAATATACATAAACACTCATGAATTACAATTTGATAAAAAACAGCGATTGGAACCAAGGATCCATGAGTAAAATGATGGAGACGTGGTAGGTAAAGAATTGGACGTACCGAAGTGAGCGAGTGTTGTTTGCAGGGGGAAGATGAACAGACGGTGCGCGTCGATTTCACTGGCTCTCGTACTCTGAAACGGCAGTTTTTTCGTGAGTCTACTTAGATTCCCTGGTGACGAAGCTGTGTTTATCAATTTCGAATATGTGGGACCCGATAATTTTAGTTTACCATTAAATATGCGACACGTCATATTGGCGGTTGACTGGAGCTTGGAGGTAGGTCCAGGTCCCTAATTGGTCTTACCCGTAAGAGATTTTGAATATTACGAGACCGCGAGGGAGGTTTTGCCTCCACATTTTGTGAAATTTTTCAATTGCCCCCATATTTTGAAACCTTTTAATTTTAGGACTCAAACTAAAACTGCCTTTTTTTTTACCAAGTACAAGAACGCCCCCAATATCCTACTTTGGTGCATTTTGAACCCGCGTCTTAAAGGAATTAGTGTGGGGTTTATACCGCTCAAATACCCACTATACAATCCACTATACCGCGGACTCCAATCTTTTACCTTTCAAGACGACTCTAATACCATAAAATGCTGTGAACAAGACTCAAATACCAAAATTAAACTAATTTACATTACTACAAGTAACAAATTAAGTTCTTGTTTTCAATAATTACTATTGTTTTGTTGTTTCTGATATCTTTCTTCTATCTCTTCTTCCGGTAATTGGATGGTCTTCCAGCGAAGTTTCTGTGATGCGCTTGTTGCCTACTTGGGTTCCCAAACTTGAGGGGTACAATTTGTCGAATGTATGACGCTCCAGGAAACTGCCTCTTATCTTTCGGAAGCTGTTGAAGTTCAGGCAACCAGTATGCTACGTACTCGCCTTCCGGATCATATGTTTGCGCCTGAAACATCATGATAGCATCTTATCATACACAACTGAACAACATTAATCTTTTCATCAACCTGAATACCTTTCTTACACGACGGGTAATCCCCACTTGTAAAAATCGAAGGGATTTGATCCTACATGTCACATTTTCTTTTCAACATAAATGATCGTTCCCCTTCTTTTTTCTTTTACAGGTCGTTCTCAATTTGTATGCAACATTCAGTTTGAGAATTGCCTACTTATGGGATTGAAAATGCATTATAAGAACACATGAAAAGAAAGTTGACTTGTATCGCATCTAGAACTTCAATTCTAATATAAAACATTTGTTAAGTAAATTGGTTATTGCCACTTGAGACTAGTTTAAGTGGTTGGATATGTGCCCTATTGAGTGAGAGGTCTTTGGTTCAATCATTTGTAACAGAAAATAAAGTGGTTATTGTTTACATCAACTTACTTGCTTTGGAATGCTGAAATAACGATCTTCTCTTGGGTCATTACCAACACCTTCATAGAACAGAGAGAAAAATAATCGCGTTAAGTATGATAAAAATCCAGAAAGAAAGCAAACAGCAGGTAATTGATAACATTGCCAACTCCTAAATAGTGCTTGAGCATTCAACTATGGAAGGATGCATGTGTGCTCACAGAGACAGTGTCAAGAAGACAGAACAGTGCAAACAGATGCATGGGCTACCTGCACCGTAGGTCCAATTCCCATAATTGGAGCAAGGGTCATAATCCAAAAGGCACGTTTCAAACCATTCAGCTCCCATTCGCCAGTCAATTCCCATATCTCGAACTAGAATGGAACAAACGGTCTGTACGTACAAGAACAATCATTTCATTTTTTTAATGTTATGACCACCCATTTAAAAAAAAAAGGCTTCTAAAAACCAAAATAAAGCATTTTGGAAATAACATGATATCGTATAATTGAACTTCTTGAAGGAAAGCCACATATCCGAATATACAGTCATGAGGCTGAGCAAGGTCAGTGCTACCTGTTGTCCTCG
>CAODLS010759444.1:0-11959 GCA_948243855.1 Flueggea neowawraea
GTACTAGTCACAAACGTAGGAGGTGCCGGAGACGCCCACGCCGTCGCCATTAAAGGTTCAAGAACCAGATGGCAACCAATGTCAAGAAATTGGGGTCAAAACTGGCAAAGTAACTCCTACCTTAATGGCCAAAGTCTCTCTTTCGTTGTCACCGCTAGTGACGGTCGCCACGTCGTTTCTTACAATGTTGCCCCTGCTGGTTGGTCCTTTGGTCAGACTTACACCGGAGGGCAATTTCGGTACTAAATAAAGAAAAATTACCCATATCTTATCTAGTATAGTAACTTGCAAATTTTGCTATTTACCCATATTTGGTTAAAAAAACATTACAGTAAAAAAGTTGAGCATATTTGTGGTAAATCAAGGTTTCAGAAACTGTAAGCATGAGTCTTCCAAGTTCACTTATGTGTCAGTTTTTGTATTTATTGGCTTGGCTGGTACATTTTATAAGTGCAGCCCCATAGCATTAATGGTGTTGCTGGGAAACAAAAGAAAGACTAGAGATTGAGACTCTCTCAATGCAACTTGGTGGGAGTTGAGTAGTATTTATATTTGTAGATTTGGATTAAAATGCTTGAAAATGGCATTTTTTGCTTGTCTTGAGCAAGGTTATGTCAACTATGAAGCTTTTTTTGTATCATTTTTTGTTATGTTTTGGTTCTAGATAAGAAAGGAGGAGTTTGAACCTGTCATCTATATATATTTAAGGACTATCTGACTATTGGCTGCAGCCTTAATAAGAAGGCTCAAATTTTACCTTTATTTGTTTGTAGTTATATGCTATTATTCAATGCAAAGAGTAAAAAATTGTGATTAATAGATATGTATTTCATTTTTCATTATCTTTATATTTTTTTAAAGATGGCTACTTGTAATTATTAATTTAATGATGCAAAAGTATTGTATAACCAATTGTACCCTTTTGCATGTTACAATATTAATGCATTCATATCTGAGACAATTTACGTACTGTCGACAGCGTTTTCTTATTTTGACTTTGGTGATGTAAACAAACTTTCATAAAAACTATTTATCAATTAATTGGAAGTAATTACCTTGAAGGATATCTCGAAGTTTAGAAACTTTTGTTTTCATAGAGAATAAACCTAAATTTTTTTTCATAAATCTTCAATTCTCAAAGTGATTTTTCAACTATTTATTACAGAAAATTACAAGTTATTGGCACTAGAGTCATATCTAAAGTAAGAATATTGTATATTTGATCATGATAGGAGCAATTAAAATGACTTATCAAAAAACAAATTCAAACCCACATGCATAAACAATAAATATATATATATATATATATTGAATCAAAGCTAATTGGAGTCAATAAGTCATTAACTACGTAAGAATATCGTGGATTTGATCACGGTAGGAGCAATCAAAACGACTTATCAAAAGCAAATTCAGACCCACATGCATAAACAGTATATTGAATCAAAAGCTAATTAGAGTCAATTAGTAATTAAATGACATTGTGGATATGTAAGTGTTATATTTATTCAAAGTCATTGTCAAAGAAAACAAATACAAGCATTATAGAAGCGAAACACAAGAACATGCTTTTGTTTGGGCTCATAAAGGGCACTGATAATGATTGATTGGGATACAAGAATGTGCGTATCGTGCATTCCAGCTGAATCTAACTAACTAATTATAACCTAGCTTCGATTCAACGTCAGAAATGAAAATACGCCAATTTGCCAATGCAATTTTCGCATTTATATGTGGAAGCCAATAAGCACAATCAGTGGCAGATGATGAGGGATAAATTTTGGGAGCAAAATATTATAGATTTGAATCTTCAAATGTTCATCAATCTCCGGTGGTTGGTTCTTAGTGTTTTGTTCTCATCATATTACTATGTAAGTTTGGATTAGTACAAATTATAATGATAATCATAATAGTTACAAAAAGTCAGAATGTGGGGTAAAACCTTTTTAAATATTTTTATCTCTTTTTTTAATTCTAAATTACTATCTTCTCATCATATATGTATTTGTATTTTCTCTCTATATTTCATGTATATATTCATGATAATAATTTTCTATCTATCAGCTGCTTTCAGCAATTTATATAACTTTGAATTTAACAACTTCATCAAATCATTAACAACTTATCACCTACATTATCAGAAGATACGTTTTCTCTTTACAATCTTCTATTGTAGTTTTAATGCACCTTCTTTTATCTCATATTGACCTATTTCAATTAATTCCATATTCCTTTTTAATATCAACTATTTCAATTTCCGCTTTTTTGTTTCATTTTAAAATTCAATATCAATATTTAGTAAATTTAAGACTTGCATTTCAATGTTATAAATGTAGATTTCAAAATGTCAGAAACCATAATTGAGAATATTTCATCCTCACAATTTAAACGCATTGAAAAAATTCAAATATCAGAAAAATAATGATGCATACAAGCTTTGATTATTCAAGTTGGGATGATAGAGCATTATTCTAGTAACAATGACAATGAAAAACGTCTAAAAATTACTTTGGTGGATAATGAGGTCAATATTATTTATAGTGATTAATTTTAAAATTTTAATACTAATTTAATTTACTAACGTATTATTTTTTATGTTTATTGTAGGGAACGAAAATATAAGTAGTGATGTTTAATGAAGCTGTCAACAAATTTAAAAAAATCTTTACGAAAGAAACACTTACACTATTGTTAATAGTGTCCTAAACGAGGTCTATCCTTCATTTGCGAATGTTAATAATGGAAAGTTCCACACACTTTCCATTGTTTTTATTTTTATTAACGTATATATTTTAGTCATAATTTTTCATGTTGAAAATTTTTTGGGATATTAAAGTTGGACTATTAAGTTCTTTATAGAACTAAATTAAAATCCTAAACTATGATTTCTTTTATAATTATTTTTTTTTTCGAAAAGATTATTAATTTTTACATTAAAAAGTTACCACACGCATATTAACAACTTTAGGGATATTCCATCTTTGAACAGAATTTCTTGATAGAAAATTCATACATGTAATGTTTAAGCAAATAATTAACAACTTTTAAATTTTATACTAAAAAAATTTTTAAAAAAAAGATAGTTTGTAATGTAATGCTATTCATATGTTGATACAAAATTGTTTAGACTAATTTCAAATGATGAATTTTGTCGGTAGGTCACTTGTGGGAACGCATGCAATCACGGGATCGCTCGTTCCTGAGATTGTGTACGTGTTGGTGGACCCATATGGCAGTACCAACCTCCTCCACTGCACGTGTATGATGGCCCTTCTATTCTATGTGCCTCCTGTTTTATATAACGAGTATTTTTCTCCTTTTCAAATAAACCCAGCAATTCATTACTGCAAATAAAATGTCAAACTGGCTACTATGAGCCTCTCTTAGTATGTATTTCATTTGTATTTTTATTGTTAATTTTGTATTGTCTTATGCATTAATTATCTTTTATTTTTGCCTTTTTATGTTATTCTGTGTTTGATGTTGTCTAGGTGATAATTTGGTAAAAATAATGCACAATTGGAGCTAAATTGATGAAAATTAGATTCAAGGTGGGCTCGTAATGACCAAGTCGAGGTGACCAGATTTTGGAAGACGTAGCAGATTACCATTCAAGTGAGCTTTTCATCATGGACAGCTGGACAAGTGCAATGCTTTTTTTTTTTGAACTGGTATACAAACGAATCCTTTCTACCCTTGAACCATAATCCTTACATGAGTTTCGACCCCGAGACCAAACAGCCCCGAGCTGTGCTGAACGACCACTTGGTCTAGGGCACTTGCTCAATGCGATACTCTTTTTACGTAGACGGAACTTGAAGACTTTTATTCTAAGTTGACCTTAGGAGACATTTTCGGACTGTATATTATTATTCTAGAACTTCTATTAGGGTGACAAGTTAAGTATTTGAAATAAATACCTAGCCCTTTCTTATTTTCGGCTCTCTTACACTATCTCCTCACTCTTAGCCGTTCTAACTCACATTATTTTCTGTGTGATTTATTTCTAATATGAATTGATAAATTATTTTCTAATAAAGCTTAATCGAGCTTGAATTTTATCAAATTGTGAGGTGTTGTTCTTACTTGTTATTTAGTAGTCATATACTTATTTGATTCGCATTCTTCAGTGCTTAATTATTATTTTGTTCATTGATTTGATAATGATTAGTTGAATCGATTAATGAAATAATATACTACCAATAAGACCTATAGATTCATGATTGCAACCTAATACATGTGATAACTTAGCATAGTTATTGTAATAAAGGGCGTCGATGATTGTTAAGAGAATTGAATAATCAAGTTAAAATAAACTGTGACATCCAAGTTTGTTGGTTTGGATATGATCTTTATAATTCTTAATGCTGTTGATAGATTCAATCTTACAAGGTGTCCTAAAGGTTTTTTTCGATAAGAGAAATAGTTTGCAGAGTGTCTTGAAACTACCAAAAAAGTAAGTAAAGATTTGTTATCAAGCGTATTATCTATAACTACTAACTATAACTTGTATATGCAAATGATTTAGATTTATCTTTCGATCTTGTGATCAATTTGTGAAGTGAAACTGAGACATACCTTGGTTAGATTTTCGTAATATTAATTTTTTCTTTTATTATTTTCATGATTTATTACTTCTCTCTTTCCTGCTTTTTTAATTTGCTTTTCCTGCTCACAATCTTAATTTCAGTTCACAATTTTTTTTTGTTTACTGTTTTTCTTGCATTTAGACTAAATTTACCAATCTCCTATCTTACTCACTGTTGTGCTCAAAATATATTTTAGAGTAAGAGATTAATTTCCTGGTTTGACATCTCCATTCTCTATTTACTTGGATAAACTAACCCACCCTAAAAAAGTTATCATGGGGTCTTGAACCTGAACCCACTAACGATCACTAACCATCATTATTCGTACTTTTGCAAGATGATTCATAATGAAACTGAGAATTTATTCATCCCAATTATTGAATTTATATTAAAAATTATTTACCATTTCTTTTAGCAAAAATTTCTATAACTGCGCATTGCACAAGAACATGACTAGTTGAATAATGAAACCGAGAATTTATCTCCTCGAGGTATAAGGCATTGATCTTGCTATTACTTTGATAATTTTTTTTGGATCAACATGGTATTACTTCGATATTGAACAGCTTTTTTCACAAGTCAAAACTGCTCAGTAGCAAACATTATCAGCAATAAATCGTTCAAATAAACTTTTAACCAACCAACAAACTATTTTTTTTTTATGATTAGCATACTAAAAATAAGCGACCTTTCTCCGAAACAAGTTTGTTATTAGATTATAATTGTATGAAAAAACATTTGAGGCCTATGCTGGGTCTCTGTTGGTCTTATTTGTATATTCTGTGTAATATCCCTTTTCCAATGAAGAAAATAATAAGGCTAGTATTTTAGGAAGTTTTTCTTTTGTCTGGGTTCATGTGATTAATTTATTGAATTGTCTTTACTGAAATAGACGTTTCAATGTCGTTTGGTAAATTAACTGAAAAATTCTGTAAACCGATTTGAAACTAATTAAGCCACACATATTTTTTTAGAATAAAAAATAATTAAGAATAGTTAACTAAAAATGAAACTTACGTGCTTCTGTTCATTCACCATCGAAATCTTCTCTAGATAGTCACACACCTCTAATAATTTCCTAATAATGTTACATTTGTAAATTAATACGATATACTTCCTTCGTCTTATAATAATAAATACTAACAATTTTTCACGAGAATTAAAAATGATAGTTTTAATAGTTTAATTCATTTAATCTTAAAAGGTTTTTCATTTATATCCTCTGAATAAATGTGTTAGTAATTAATAAATTTGTTAGAAAAAGAGATAAGAGTAATATTGTAACTTTGTAAATAATAAATACAATAAAAAAAGTATGTCTATATTTTGAAACACTCAAAATGAAAAGTGTGCCTATTAATGGATGAAATATTATAACATTGCAAATATTTTGTAAATTATAAGAAAAACTCTCTGTAATGTACATTCCAAAGCAATTTTCAATTTTGGAGTTATAGATTCTACATGAACATATCGGCCAACCAAAATTACATTGAAGTAGCTAGTTTAATTAATTTCCAGGGGATAGAGTGGCCTATTAAGTATACATGCCTGGATATCAAGGCTTTATGCTAAGGATTAACTAAACGCAGATTAAATATGACATCACCAATAAGCTTCTAATTACTATTGTTATTGGAAAAAAAAATTACTAATGCTATTGGAATCGTTTCCGGCATTAAGGATCGACAATTCAATTATTAATGGGAGACAACATAAATAGAAGGTTTACAAAAAGAAACGCTCTGAAGGTTTACCTCAATAGCTTTCTTCTAGCTAGAAAACAACTCAACACCAAAAGTTAGAAGAGAGAACAAAGGACTAGAAGAAAAAGATGCAGTAGAATGCTAAGTTGCGGATATATACATTTAGTCTTATAAGTCCAAGGCTTTAATGGGTTCAAAAGAAAAGTCTTAGGCTTTCGTGACTCCTAGCGGTAGATTATCTAAACATACTTGCACTTATGTATTTATCACTAAATGAACTCTACTAAAAATTGGCATGTACATATGTGAATGTTGCATGCCTTGCTTGGGACTTCGTGGAAGTGTGACGTAATAGTGTGTGGAAGAAGAAATAGAACTATTGTAGGTTTTATTTAGAAACTCTTACCAGTGATAAACTCCATAATTTAAGTGAGTTGGTCTGCTATAAAAAATGAGTAAGCAAGCACTATTCTTCACATAGAACTGGAGCTAAATCCTATGTACCAGTTGCTTACAGATAGTCTTTCTAGTGTACAGCTAGTCTTCTTAGTAAGACTTTATCTTTCAGTGGCTCTGCTTACGATATTCAGACTCATCCCTCGTTTTGAGCTTGAGAGATGGATGTGGGAGGGACGTGACTCTTTGCAGAAGTGAAACAACGACACGGAGCAGCCTTCACATGATCAAAGCCCAAAGTATACAGCTCAGTTCTACAAAGGCCTACTCCACCGTCTCAAAAGTGGGCTAACCATGCCATCTCATCAATTCTGTACACAATAAATAAAAGTGGTAATTACACGATACTTAAACGTTTACAAGTTTCGATCCTTAAACGTACTTTGTTTTTTAGAGTTTCACTTTGTAATAGCATTATTTTTCAGATTCACGAATAAACTTATTTCGTACGGATAAGTTATATTATTTATATATTATTTTTTGTTTATATATTATTTAAATATTTTTATATATTATTGATATTTTATTTATATGTTAAAAATGATATATAAATAAATTTATATTTTTTATATATTTTTAATTTATTATTGATAGTTTATTTATATGTTATTTTTAATATATAAAAATTATATAAATAATATATATATTGTTAATTTATTATTTAGATGTTGTTTATATATTATTTAAATATTAAATATATATAAATCTGTAATTTTTTTCCTGAAAAAGTCAAAATATTGTTAATAGATCCAAAAATTACAAGAGGAATTACATGACATAGCTCACTAGAAAGGTAAATACAATTTATTACCTATAAATTGGGTTTACAACAAATAACAGGCTTATCAGGACTGAAAATTAGCCT
The DNA here is from genome assembly GCA_948243855.1 of Flueggea neowawraea. Taxonomy (NCBI): domain Eukaryota; kingdom Viridiplantae; phylum Streptophyta; class Magnoliopsida; order Malpighiales; family Phyllanthaceae; genus Flueggea; species Flueggea neowawraea. The sequence goes on from CAODLS010759444.1 coordinate 7,614, forward strand.
GTTAACAAAACAGAGCTGCCAGCCTAGTGGTGTATTGTCGCCACCATTCGCCGGAAACTCGTCGGAGAAGCCACCGGTGATGGCTTCATAGCTCTTAGACTTGGAATCCCACTATTGCAACTTCAAATCTAATAACAATACTTTAAACACTTCCCAACACAGAGAAACAAAATAAAATGGACTCAAATCTGAGACTGCTCCAACTAGCATTCTACAACAGTTGAGAAGTAACCTTCACCATGAAGGATTCTACCGTTAATGAGAGGAATGCCAACCATGCGCCTGCCTCCAGATCTGAACCACTAACTTCACCAAAAGAAAGATTGATTTCCTTAATGATGGAGAGAAACTTCACAAGGGAGACAAAAGAGGCAAAACCAAACAATATGATAAAGATGAATATAAAGGACATGAAGTTAAATACAAGGAGAAGCAAATAGGGTAATGGAAGACCTTGTCTGGCCACGAAGGCCAAGAAAAGGTGAAAGAAAGGTATGGGTGCGTTTACTTAAAAGAAGCTCCCCGATGAAGGCAAATCCGCGGAACTTTGGAGTTATTATAGATATGTAATTTATATATTATTGATTTATTATTTATATATTATAATATTTTATTTTTATAATTTTTAACATATAAATAAGATATTAATAATATATAAATAATATTTAAGTTTTAAAATAAGAAATAATATATAAATAAATTTTTAACAAATTCAAAAAATGAATAAATTTTAAATAAATTTTAAACAATTTTAAATTTGGATCGTACAGAAAAATAACATATAAATAAAATATCAATAATATATAAACAACATTCAAGTTTTAAAACAAAAAAATAATATTTAAATAACATATAAATATCATATAAAAAAATTTTAAACAAGTTCAAAAAATGAGCAGATTTTAAACAAATTTCAAAACAGTTTTAAACAATTACAAACCTGGGCCGCAAAAATGTAATTTATAAATTTTTCGGCGTATGCATGTAATTTTGAAAATTTAGCCAAAATACTGAAAGTAAGACGCGTGAATCTATAATATGTGATTTTAGGCTCTGTGAATTTGTAAATAGTCCTAAATAAAGGGCCAATTACACAAATACGCAGCTAAGATTCATAAATTACAAATTTATGCAACTATTTTTGATATTTTAAACAGAAATTTTAAAATTACAGATTCAAGTGGCTAACTTTATAAATTACAGATTATAAACCATCTTATTTATTTAAAATTTCTTTAGAATTTGTTTAGTTTATTTCATTGTATTTTTTTTATAACTTGTTAGAATTTGTTTAGCTGTATCAGTTTATTATATATTTGTTTAACAATAATTCAACAATAAACCAACAACAAAAAAACATAAAATCAACAATAAATTAATAGAAAATCAATAACAAACAAATAACAAAAAATCCAACCAAAAAAATCAACAATAAATTAACAAAAAGCCAACAACATATCAACATAACACTGTGAATTTGAAAATATGAAACTATGAATTTGAAAAGTAACATCGTGAATCAATAATTATAGGAAATTATATCTGTAATAAATATATCTTATCTATATGAGGAAATATGACAAACTAATGTAGGTTGTTGGCCCAAATAGCAAACCAAAAATGGAGGTAAATTGGTTTTTTAAAAAATAAAATCAGATTAGTTGACAATTAATAAAACTGAAATTACTTAAGCAAGACAACAATATAAGCACAAATAATATAATGTAAGGAGCTTAGGGAAAGAGAGAAAATGAGTTCAAGATTTATGGTGGTTCAGCTTAACCAAGCCTAAATCCACTCTCCAAATATCCACTTGAGAGTTTTCTTCGCTGTCTCCTTCTGGAAAAACAATATAACCACTTTCTTCACAGGTGTAAGCTCCCTAATACACTTTCAAGTTTCACGAGTGCTTGACAACTTTTACAACTTTCCTAAATTTCATGGGTGTTAGGAGAACCTTTGTTATGGCGCGAGATCAGACCATGACCGACATACGAGGTAGACCGAACCGGAGGCCCATGCCATCTCGCACAAGCCTCGGAGAATTAGATATTCTACCCAACTTATTCTAAAACAATTATTAACAATAACAAATAAAGTCTGAATCTCATATTTAATATAAATAACTATAATATCAAAATACAAAATAAGCATTTACAGAACCATAACCTATAGAGTATCGGTATGAAGTATCTAACACTAAAACAAAACCTGATCAAAAGAGCGCCAACTGATCAAAATAGTGAAGGCTCACTAAGATCAAAATGCTGAACGGCTATTGAAGTCAAATGAATACCTGAAAAATGTTAAGGGAAGGGAGTAAGTAAACTCAGTTAGGGATACTAACTCTAGAATGCCTTTAAGACCTCACACAAACTATTTTGAAAATGTTTTTTCAAAAATACCACATGAATGTATATCATCGTATAATATTAGTATACACTCGCATCTATACTAGTATAAGTTTAGAATTTCGCTTCGAAAACTTTTTACATAGATAGCAGATAGCATACATTCATGTAATTCCATACTCTATAAATTATGCTCAATTTCATAAACTAGTTATCTTATTATCCCTGTTCAGAATTAACAAAGCTGATAATCACTTATTAATACCCGTATTATATTGGAACTACATTGACTAGATCAGTTTAGAAATAAACTACCAACCTCAAGAGTCCAAACAATACTCGACTCAGGAGAGCTGACAGCTGACAGCCTTAGAGGCTCTAAACAATACCCCGTCACCCTAAGGGTCTCAAAACTGTAACGGATAAAACTGATCAAAGTACATCCGCGAGCATTGTAGTCAATGGGCTCCAGCAAGATTTACTTTGCCAGGAAACAAAACAATATACTATGAGAGAATGAGCAACAACACAAACTTCCAAAGTTTTACTTAGTCCAAATATTTAGCATAGGATATCAAAATAGTATTGATATGAGACTGAGTTGAACTGATAATTAATCATAACTGACTAACTGAATGTGAACTATTGCCACCACAAACTGATATAATAAAGTCTTGGTCTACTGCCACCTAAAACTGATCACGTGTATTTGCACTGGACACATGGGTTACCACATGACCTGGTAACTAGGCCTTCACTGATCAATGGTATACCAAAGGCTATGCTACCTTGTAGCATGGGTATACTGAGTCATAATAGTTTACATAATTAATTTATTTTAACAGATAGAATACTTTCAGAAGGATTTACTGTATATATATATAATATGTAAATAATTCGTATTCTGAATATTATAGCATATGATTTGAATAATGTTTTCTTTGATGTGTTCTTGTGTGAAAAAGTATCCGTTCCGAATATTTCGATAAGATATATATATATATATATATTCTAATACATATATTTTAATACACTCTTTCATATATTACATCAAGTTTTAATTATCCTTTAGAAATAAAATAAAATTATCCTTCCTTTATTTTAATATTATTTATATAAAGGAAATATTTGTGTATATATATATATATCTGTTTATATAGCAAATTCTAAGTGCAGGTGCTTATCTCGAATTTCACATAAGTTCATTGTTATCATTACCAAACCTTTACTTAGTTCAGATTACATGGCCATCTCTGAACACATAAAAAACATTTAAAGTTTGGAAAGACAACCTATGTGTCTAGAGAATATATCTCACTCACTTGCATGCCTAGCTGCAGAAAGCCAGATCATGGACCACCGGTGGATGGTTGGTCACCTCGAATATCAGATGAGACTGAAAATATACATACAATAGAATCAAACGGAACAAAAAGCAAACAAATCATATCAGAGTCAAATGCAGTACTGTGGCAATACCAAATGCGTGCTATGCAGATGCAGATCTCAAACCCAATTTGCTATCAAAATCCTATTACGAATGAATATCTAATGCTCTTGCCTCAAAAATCAGACTCTACATAAAATTATGGTTTCCTTTCTGAACTTTTTGTAAAATTACACTTTGGTACCTAAGACTAGACGTGTAAAAACTGAACCGGAACATTTGACAAACCGAAACTGCCGGTTCCGATTTGTACATTTGACAAACCGGAACTGCCGGTTCCGGAACCGGCAACATGTCTACCTAAGACCTTAGAAAATTAGGTAACATGATCTATCATCCTCTAACATTCATTCCATCGAAAATTATCAAAATCCGAAATCTGAAACCCTAACTCAATTCGGCCAAAAAAAAGAAATATGGAATCAAATCATGAAAACAAAGTACAAATCAAGGGGGAGGTGTAATCTTACCTTATATGATGTTTAGGAATGATGAGAGGGCAATTGGAGAGGTTTTTGGATGGATTTAGGGTGGGAAATGGAAAAAGA